>RANY01000926.1:0-16539 GCA_009805235.1 Neurospora pannonica FGSC 7221
ATTGTATTTGCAGCTACGCTGCTTCCTTCAGCACTGCTGTCGTACTTCCTACCGCTTCCGCTCCGCTCTGCTACAAGTGCATAGTTCACTGTAGCAACCCTGTACTGGTACTATTATTATAGGCCAGTCAGGGCATCGCAGCAAACAATCTCCTATTGCTTCCAATATCTCCTATTGCTCTCAAACTTTATCATTTTAGAAATCAACTTAGTCTTATCACTTCCAATCCGTCTTATCGCTTTCTTAGAGCAACGGTCTATTGCATTTGGACAACGACCAAAACCATTAAGAAGCTCCGTTGCTGAACGTTAATTTAACTGCACGGAGTGAACAGAGAGTGACAAACTAACTGCACCTGGTTGCACGACGCTAGATTTAATGGTTAAGGAGCAATTCAAATTAACGTTGAAAGCGGAGATTAGAATGTACAGGGGACCGCTATATATTTATTTTTACGGTTTTTCCCACCGACTAAGAACAGAAGCAGCACCGCATACCCACTGGGTAGACTATGTAAATAGTTAGCGTGTATAAGACCAATAATAATATATATTTATTTTAACGGGTTGACGAACCCTAACCCTAGTTCCGGCTGAGCCGGAACTATTTGCTATTTTTAGAGATACAGCTCCTTATAAATTAGAGGACTCATATAACCCGAAGTGCGAATCGCCGGCAGGGGCCGCGGCAAGAAGAGGCGGATCAGCCATTGCAAGATGCGGGGCTCGATCGCATCAGGGCCAAGGTCCAGGAATGCGATTTCCAACAATCCAGACAAAGTGGGCTGTCAGTTTCGAAGATTGTGGGTAGGATCGAGTGCAGTGTAAAAGTCGACAAATCCAATTGGGAAGGCGCTGGGAAAAACAGAGGCCATCAAGGTTCCCATAGCGGGGTAAATTTGTGTGGACAAACGCGACGCGTTCCCCGCACGTGCCACTCTACCGAGATATGGGCTGCCTAGGTGATTAAGCCCAGTTCAGCTGACCAACCGACCCAGATTCCTCCGCGCACAGGCAGTGGGCCAAGATCTTCCCTTCTCCTTCATCACTCCTCTAATGAATATGTCTTGAAAACACACCAAAAGATTCTTGCTCACTGGGTCGATCACAGGCCAAACCCTCATAAATTCATTACCGTGATGCCAGGCACAGACCCAGCAGTCTAGCACGATCCATGTGCATGCAGAAAACCACCGTGACATCCCGAAGATCATGAAGCACAGCAACCGCAAGTAAGCTCAATCCCTCAATCCTCGCCGCCACGCGCTCAGTCTTATCAGTGCCTGGTAGCGATGAGCGGTGACAATGGACGCCCTACGAGCTATGGAGGAGCCAAGGAAAGGAGTTGTGACAGTTTTGGGCATGGTCTGGGCTGAGTAGTGAAATGCCAATTTCTACCCGCCCCGGCCTAACCCYTTCTGTCTATTCTCCCTAAATCCCCTCATCCACTGGCAACTCACAAAGGGGTGGGCCTTTGYTGACTTTGTCCGACCTTCACGAGAAAATCACGCCTCCATTGATATCTGACTGAAATCCTCAACTATGCAAGGCCGCACTCTTGCGTCCACAAGTTTGCATCCATGGACGTCCAACAGATGAGTAGTAAGCCATATGGCGAAGGAGAAACRCTTGCCCCTCAAGTTGTTTTGGCTGCTTGGCTTGTTCCTGTCTTCCCCGCCATATTCGTCTGCGCTAGATTCTATATGACCCGTCGCATCCTGAAATCCAAGCCAAAGGAAGATTGTAAGCAGAATGAACCTGCCTCCTGGGCCAGGAATTCTGATCCTAGGGAAATGCTGCAGCCATCTCGCTAACCTTGGGTATTCCACAGGGTTCATTCTCGTTGCATTGGTACGACACTGGCCATGAGCATACCCGTAAAGAGTACAGGCTAAACTAATATTTCCCACAGATATCCTCCATTCTCTTCTCGGTATCTGTGTCAATACGTATGTGTCCTTGTCTCTCTTGTGCACCACGAATGTTAAACTTTGAGAAGAGAGGCTAATCTCAGGGGTGTTCACCWAGAAGCACAATATGGGCTTGGTAGGCATATGGGTGAYGTTCCAGACCCCAAACATACCTACACCAAGTATCTTCTCGTATGTCATCCTAATATCCCATCTCCGCCTCTTCGCAGGACACAATGAAACAGTCCCCCGTAGCTGACCACGTCCTTCAGGTTAGCGCTTTTGGAGTYACTAGCAYGTATCCAATTGCCAACTTCTTCACCAAGCTCTCAATCCTCTCTTTCTACCTACGCTTTACAACAAGCCGTTACTTCACTTATGCCGTCTATTCCACCATTGCTCTCGTCTTTGTCTTCAACTTCGTCGGAGCAACAGGCGTCCTTTACTGGTGCAAACCGATCAAGGTCTTTTGGACCCATTGGAACAAAGATCAATGTTTGGACAACAATATATGGTATGCATCGCTACTGGGAATCAACGTTGTGGTCGACATCATTATCTTGTTGATGCCCATATGTATCATCAGGCCCTTGAGAGTTGAGTTCGCTCAAAAGGTTGCCATCGGTGCCATTCTGGGGACAGGCGGCTTGTAAGTTGTCACAACTCGCACATTCGGACAAAGCGCTTGCTAAYATGAAGGCATTGCAGCGTGCTGGGAGTCAGTCTTTTCCGTTGGATCTGTGAAGACCTCGTCATAGAAGACAAGGACTATACTTGGCGCTTGGCAATCCACTATATCTGGGGGCGAGTAGCCCTTCCAAAACCTGTGGTGGACATCAGGTTAAGCTAACCATGGTCTTTTCAACAGCAACACGGAACTGAACGTCGCCATCATATGCGCTTGCATGCCCTGTCTAAAGCCGTTGCTCGTACGCCTCTTTCCTCGGGCTCGCTGGCTGAGGGCAGTTCCTCAGCCAAGAGACCTGGACACTATATCATTGTCCGCTCTGACGGATCGAGACACTTCAACCGATATAGCTCAAAGGCGGATCGACTGGGCAGCGTTGCGGGCGAGCCACGNACGCCTCTTTCCTCGGGCTCGCTGGCTGAGGGCAGTTCCTCAGCCAAGAGACCTGGACACTATATCATTGTCCGCTCTGACGGATCGAGACACTTCAACCGATATAGCTCAAAGGCGGATCGACTGGGCAGCGTTGCGGGCGAGCCACGGTGTGAAGACTGATACAGAAGTAGCGTCAACGGATCTGACGTCCACCGAAGAGCGAGATTACGGTGTAGTTGACCCAGAAAGAGGAAGGACAGAGGACCAGAGATCAGGACAAGCACCAGGCAACAGCTCCGGTAACAACGTCTAGAAGCACAAGCTAGACCACGCTCGGGAATCCCTGACACTATTCAACACCAATCATACATCGAACTGCCGAATAGTTGACCCTATTACTAAAGTTTCCTGACCTAAGTGGATCCGCTAAGACCGACCCCACACTGTAAAAAATCTTTCAGTTCACCCTCACCCCTTTAACAACTCACGTCGCACACAATACATGCTTCCAAAGTTCCCCCGCGGAGAAAGATCTCCGATCGCCAGAAGTTCCCCCGTGGAGGAACAACGTGAAATAACTTCATTCGCACGCCTAAAGTTCCCCCGTGGGGAAATAATCTACTTGTACGAATACTTCGAGGACGATATTAGTCTGAATATTTAGTGATTTATCCTTGATTTATCTTTGATTTATCCTAGCTAAGCCAAAATGAGCGCTAATATTATTACTATTACTAACGCCAATATCTTGGCTATGATCGCCAAGCTCGGCTTAATTGAATAGAATAATAAAGTATTTAATAAAACGTCAACGATGTTCGAAATGTAATAAGTAGCCAGTATAGCGGCCGAATTCGACGAGTCGGAGGAGTTCAAGGATACAACCCCTCCTGACATTCCAATGCCTACCAACCTCCTAGTAAGTGTCGCTGATAGATCAATGATGTATCCCGGATATATCTCACAATATTAATTATATTAAGGTTGAGACTATAGAGTTAATACTTATTTTATCCGATAGTATTAGTCAATATTCCAACTTCGTCTAAACGATATATTATGTCGTCGCCATCCCTGATTACCCCGAGTCTTCTATTCATAGCGTTGCCTACGTCGTAGATATCAAGGGTTTAACCGAGGCCTAGGTTTAGGCCCCCTGGGAGGAAGTATGTGAAGTAGAGTGGTCCGAGACAGATTAGTAGTATATAGAAGATAATCCCTAATTAGTCTACGTTTTTATAGATCTAATATTGTATAAAGAGGAAAATGTCTGCTAAGTGTCATAGCTTGGCGCCATGCCTTCCTGATTGGCTGCATTACCTACATGCCCTTTTTGTTGCATTCACCTGCCAGACCCACTTCCCGCTTCATGACCCACTTCATTCCTGTATTTAGTCGTGCTAGCCAGACTCGCACTTCCTCCTCTTTTCTTTTACTCTCCATAGTTAATTATTTATTACATTCGTCAGGTTATTCGTGTGCACTGCCCTCGAGATCTACGTGCCGTGACACTAAGGATACTTCGTCTAGCTACCTAAACAGCGCCGTTTGCCGTTGTACTACATACAAATACACTGGTGTTAAGCATTGTGAATATTTAGATCCGCGAGTTTGGTAAGCGTACTAATAAGGTTCTACTGTTACAATCGACGACGAGGTTATGAACCTTTTATTTAAAATCCGCCTCCGATTAGATGATGACGCACTATATCATCCTGCCAGTTAGTAACCGCACTGCGCGACGCCCACTCCCGTTAAACTCAACCAAATCAAAGGGGGATTAACACGGGGTTTCCCCGGTTAGTTCAGTATGGGGCATTTAGAGCCCAGAGGTCCTATCGACGTTGGACGCTCGGGCTCGATGTAGTAGGCGTCGTGTAGACGTACTGAACATACCTCTATATAAAAAGGTTGTAGTCCTAGACTTGTACTCTCCACTCAACTCTCCCCTCTAAATTTAGTTGGCTAGATTTATTATATTTATCTCGCGAAAGCCTATCGTTAAAGTAGAAACAAAGTAGTAAAACGTATGTATAAAAGTGTAAACGCTTTTTCTTATTTAAATAAAAACTTACTATTAGCCGTAATACTTCTACTAAATTACTATCCCTATATCCTGATAAATATTCCTAAATACCTTAATTATTTTTAGAGGTATTTATATATCGTAATTAGAGGTGCCCACGTCCACATTCTGTAATATAACTAACTTACCTTATTACTCTAAGACCCTTTCTCCTTGACCCAGCGCTAAACGTACGGGTTTGCGTCCCCTCTTCGTTCCCGTAGCGTCTTATCCCTCGCAAAATTCTATTTAAACCCCTCCCACTCTATATTACCCGCCTTCGCCCTCTTGAACACTATCACAAAATCCTCTACCTTCAATCTGTTTGTCCCTCCAACTCCGGTCAGTATTAGCTCCGCTATGGGTTGGGCAAATGTTATTGTCTTTTCTGACCCTGTTTGTTCTGATAGGTTCTTGTCTTCACGTAGTTCGCGGAGTAAGTACTTGTATCCGGTACTATAGAGACGTAAGATTAGACCCCTTTATTTAGCGGTTATAGTGATGAAGACGTTGTTTGTAAGTTCGTACCTCCCTTCTAAGCTTGCTATATCTCTTCCGTTTGAAGCTGGGTCTAGGTTACGAAATTGTAATTTAAGTAAGTTTTCGTATGTCACAGGGTTACCTTGTGACTTTCCTATATAGTATACACTTCGATGTTCGTTGGCAAGCGAACATCGTCCTACCTTTTAGGTTTGGCCGTGTGGGCATGTGCATCCCACCCTGTCATATCGTACTTTGCTAAGTTATATAGATAGTTAATTTGTATCGCCCTGGCTATTTTTTCCGTGTCTTTACATGCTGTTACGAACTTAAGCGATTACACGGGCCGACCAAGCCATCGGGACACAACAGTTATGCCAAGACCGGGCCGTGTAACCCCAAACGGGGATTGGACCAGAGGGCGCACGCCAAACAGAGGCGCTCACCAGTGAGCAGGGTCTCAGAATGAGCCAGCGATTGCCAGAGAACAGGATACATCACGACAGACATGTGGATATAAAGGGACGACTGGAGAACTCAGATTGTCAGATAGTTCGACAGTAGTCAACAGACCATTATCATTGAGACTAGTATAACGCTACCATACTTGTTGTGAACCTTTTGGCTTCACCGAACGTCTTCTGATAGTATCATCCTTCAGCTATCCCACTTAGGCAGATCAGACTGCCGTTCGTCACACAGGCCGTCTTTATAGCGTCAATAATAGATCCTGTGTTATGATGGGCATTTGACTCAGCGAGATAAAGATACTCAGCTAATAATATCCCGCTTAGGTTCGTAGCGTCGAGTAAGAACCCTCGCGTATTGTAGAGTACTACTATAGTTGTTTCGTGGTCAGGAAGTAGCTAGTAGAAAGACGTGGCGCCGACTATGTTGCCGCTGTGGTATAAGGCGAGGTGTTTCTTGCTCTCGCTTGGGTCAGTGAGCGGGGGTTTTTCGGTTTCGGTGTTGATGTCGGCGACGTAAGATTCGGGCTTGGTGACGAAGAAGGAGTAATCTAAATTATCGCCGTGGATCTTGCTCTGAATAGCACTCTCTAATCGTTTGGCGTTGTTACTGTCTGCGCTTGGCTATTGTAGTCTGGGTAAGGCGTTCTGCTCTTCGGGGGTTATTGGTACGGCGACGGTATTCTAATTGCTAGTATAAGTGTACGTGCTGTTGAGTGGATTAGGGAAGAGTCTGTTCTCTATATGACCGAAGAGATAGTTTATGCCGCGTTTGGGAGGCGTATTGAGGTAGTCCGGATATAGAAGTAGTTTGCTATCCTGCTCCTTTCGTCTTTGGTTGTAGACATCTATAATTTTGCTATAGAACTTGAGAAGGTCGGAGGTGGTGGACGTGATACCTACTGCCGCGGCGAGTGGTGACGGCCCTGTATGACCGGTATTTGAAGTTTGGGATGGGGGAATTTCGACGGATTGTGGAATGTGGCCGTAGTGTCTGTCGAAGTATTCTGCGACCTTCGTCCTAGAGATTACCCCGTCTGCATCTGTATATTGTTGGAGATTAAATAGGATACCAGTTACTTGAACCGAATGCGACTTGGTAAAGGTCTTCGATATGTTATTTCTCTCAGCCTCTGTCAACCTGATAAAGGTGTTATGCATTCGAAGTGGCTCCAAAACCTTTTTGCGGACGAATTCCGCCTAGGAATACCTAATCTTTCTCTTAATAATTGTAGTTAATAAGGCAAAACATTTGTTAGAGTAATTCCGCTTGTAGATAAAGGCCTTTTTAGACGTATAGGTATCGTTGGCTGGGAGATGCTGGAGTACTGATACGACGGGATCTATTGTTTGCTATAGTATATCGCTATCGGAGCTCTCCTAAAGATTCGTTAGCTATTAGAATGAGGAGCGGAGGTCTAATAGGTCGGTAATAGTAAGCTCCTGATTGGTGTATATCTTTAGTATACCGGGACTGCCTTTGAGTTCCGGTAGGATTGTTGAGATTGGGGTATCGAATTTGAGCTGGTACTTCGGAAAGTTATTTATTAGAATGCCTATTGCCGTAGAAATGATTGGCTTCGATATAGATGAGATAAGGTAGACAGTTTCCTGGTCCGGAAGCGCGGGTACTCTTAGACCTTTAGACCCTATATTGAGGAAGTTTTGTTGTTTATAGCATAGGACTCCTATTGAAGCACCTATACTCCTGGAATCTCGAAATAGCTTCTCGAAGGTTGGTTTAATAAGGGTTAGGATCTCCTCTACCGATAATATCTCTACGCTATAAAAGAACGAGGGCTGCTTGGAAAGAGTAGTTAAATAGTTAGTATTATTAATGAAAGTATTTGTCGTCAGTATTATAGGTGAAAAATAAAAAAGAATGAGGCTTACCTGAATGCCGTTGCATATGATCGGTGTAGGTATTAGAACTCCGTATAGAAAGGTTGATAGGAGGAAGAAAGATTGGTCTTGGAGTGAAATTCTTAGTTATTGATCTCTTGGAAATTCAAACAGTTCTTGAGACGGGGCGGATCAACTAGTTAATAGAGTTGATATGAGGTTTATATAATTCAAATTATAAGGACGAATGATGGAAAATAAAGTGGGAAGGATACCGATTCTTATATTTAGCGGTTTCTATTATATCTACAATCTACAAATAGTTGCCGCTTGTTCTTATTCAATTGGGGTATATATAAACGCGGGAACTACATTTAATATACTCTACTTAATAGCTCTTGAGCTGTCCTTCGATCGGCTACGTATTACTTGTATAAATTTGGGGTGGTAAGTAGCTTCGTTAATGGGGTGAGAGCTAGTAATAGAGTTGGTGAGAATCACGCCTATTCCTATTAGTAATTTGTACTTCCTATTTACGGAGCTACCTAGGTGGTCTACGCACAGTGCTTATAATTTTGTTATGAACGAGGTAGTATAAGAGGAAGGATGTCACAGGGTTAGACCTCTGTGACTGGCGCACGTGAGTGTTGCTATAGCTTACCACTATGTGCCATTCATATGCTTGTGCAGGCTGCAGCCGCTTTTAAGACTGCTGCAGCCTGATTGGCCAAGTCCTCCCAGCTTCACGCGGCTGGGACCCTACTTAAGGCCAGTCCTCTACACACAGCTTGCGACTGTGCTCTTTCTCCTTCATACAATTACGCATATCTACATCTACACTCTACCCTTTGCCCATGATAAAGAAAGAGGAAGGAAGAGGAAGAAAGATAGGGGGTTAAAGGTACAATAGTCTCCTGTATCCTTTTAGTGGCTCCTAGGTCTTATATTAGCTACTATTATATACGCCAGCTCTCATCGATTGGTTTAAAAAAAAAATGCAAGCTACGAAACGGGAAGATGCTTGTAGATAGGATAGTTGTGACGGGCAATATCATATTACAACGCTACCTATAAAGTATATATATTGGGTAAAGATGACCAGCCTTTTAAGGTGGCGGCGGGGATATGACCCCTAGATTTGCAAGGATAGATATTGAGAAATGAAGGAAGAGGAAGGAAGAGGAAGAAAGAGGAAGGGCCGCTTACGTTGAGGACGCTACTAAGCCTTGACTGTTTACGAATTAGAGGACGAAGACGCCCAAGCTAGCGACTTCGAGTAGGATAAATCCCTGGAGTATGATACTCTACCTGCCTTTGACTGCGAATCGTCTGATGAGAGCGAGGAGGCCAATCTCGCTTTCCAAGATAGTTAAGTTGTGGAGGCAAATACCGCCTTGGTCACTAAGCTTATACGTATTCTAAGAAAGATTATTTACCTCACTGTGCCTATTAGTCGGGATCTAGACGGCCTTGAGGTGGATGTGTGCTTGGATTCAGGCACTTACCCTAGCCCCTGAAGGTAGCGGCGTATTTGTTTTCTTATGTGGTAGTATCCTTCCCTTCTTCCTTTCTATGTTCCTTATTAACTTTCTTTAGAAGAGGAAAAGAAAACGATTAAGAAGGATAAAGATTGGAGTTGGTATATACTCAAAGGGAAGAAGTGCAATAATATTACCAATAATAATTAGATTACGAATAATAATGAAAGTAAGCATGCGGATACGATTTATTGAGTGGAGGTGTGTTATGGAGAAGAAGAGAGGAGGAGAAAGCTTGACGAAGTCTACTCCCCAATTCGTATAAGGTCTGACATACGATAGCCGGTTAATTTGGCTAGGTAATCTCTTATAAGGTCTAGGTAGAATGTGACGAACGGCAGACTTGATCTGCCTAAGTGGGATAGCTGAAGGTAAAGACTATCAAGTGCAGTTCGGTGAAGCCAAAAGGTTCACAACAAGTATGATAGCGTTATATATGTTTCTGATGACGATGGTCTATTGACTACTGTCGAACTATCTGACAATCTGAGTTCTCCAGTCGTCCTCTTATACTCTCGTGCCTCTAGTTACAGTTGCCTGGCTCATTGACCATGGGCTGGCTCACCTTTATGAGCCCGGCTCACCTTCATGAGCTTGTGTCTGCCTATGTGCTTATGTCTGTCTATGAGCCTTCCTTCCCTGTCATGGTTACACTGCCCAGCCTTCACGTGGCTGCTGTATACCAGTGGCTTGGTTGGCCTGTATCCTTCGCTTAAAGTTCGTAACATGATGCTTCCCCTCCCTAGCCGACGTCCTCGACGGCTTTGCTGATTGTCCCTGGTGCCAACCATACTCTTATTCCCAACGTGTCCTGTTCTACGCACTAGTAAGTTTCCCTTCCTTCTCCATCGCAGTCATGTCGTCGTTCCGTGTCGAAAAACGCCCTTCCAAAGCGGCTGTGAAGCGGCAGTCCTTGCTGACCCGTATCGAACAGTTTGAGTCTCCTGGTGATCCTTGCCGCCTTTGTTCTCGACGTTCTTTGACGTGCAAGCGACTTCCTACTTCTGGGAAGTGTGGAGAGTGCGTCCGTCGCGCCTGCCCTTGCGAGAGTATGGACACCGATGCTGAATGTTTGTTGTTTTCCTCCCTCATGGTTCCGGGTTGAGCTGACCTTGTTTCAGTGTCCCGTGTTCTGGAGGAGAGAGTTCGCGTGGTCCAAGCGAAGTCTGAAGTCTTAAAGGATATTGAAGAGCTCTCACGAGTGTTCCAGGAGACTTTGAAATCCCTCAAAAGTCGTACACTTCGGTTGGATGAGCTGGAACAGGAGCAGAAGCGTTTGTCCGAGAAGGGGCAGGAGTTGACGGAGCTCAGTATGGCAGAGCTGGAGGCCGAGGAGCAGGCGGAGGAACAGTCCCAGCCACCGGTTGAGGAGCAGACAACGAATACCATTACCTCCTCTGCCTCTGTGGCTGGATTTGACTGGGCTGCGTTGACCGCCCTGCCTTCTTCCTGGCCACGCAGTCCTTCGCCCCTGGACGGTCCGGGTTCCTCCGGTGGAATTCTTCCAACTTCTCAGGGCAATTCAGGTTCTTGAGTGGTTCCCATGTGTTGTCTTCAGGACCAAATCCTTCCCATTTGATGAGGTATTCCAGTTCTCCTTCTTCTATCCTCGAATCCAAGATTTGCTCCACATCCCATTCTTCTTCCTCATCCTCGATACTGGTTCGTGTGTTGACTCGTGCGTTCTTAGGTGCTGGTTCCAGTAACGAGACGTGGAATGAGTGTGATCTTAGCTTCATAGTGTTAGGAATGTCCAATTGATACACCACATCTGAGATTTTCTTCTTGATTTTGAAGGGTCCCACCCGTCGGTCGTCAAGTTTCTTGCTGGGTCGCTTTGTCCTAAGGTTTCTGGTGGATAAAAGCACTTTATCCTCCTCCTTAAAGCGAGGTCCCTCGAGCCTTTTTTGGTTGTAGTACCGGCTCATCTTCCGTCGCACGAATTCCAGCTCTGCTTTGAGCTTTTCGTGCAGCATGTGCAGCTTCTGGGCCTTGACTCCGGCCCTGGGAACGTTCGAATCGGGTCCTTCCAAGAATTCTGGTTCATACCCGTAGTTCGCAAAGAAAGGTGTAACCTTCGTGGTTTCTGTGGGGGAGGTGTTGTATGCCAATTGTGCCGTGGGTAATAGTTCCACCCAGTCGCTTTGTTCGAAGTTGACATAGTTCCTCAGGTATTGTTCTACGATCTGATTGATCCTTTCCATTTGTCCGTCTGTCTGTGAATGATATGCGGTTGACAGCTTACTCTTGGTACCGAGTTTGGTCATCCATGCTTGCCAGAACTTGGAGGCGAACTTGGTATCCCTGTCTGTGATCCATTCCTTCGGCCATCCATGTACCGAAGTAACGTTCCGATAGATCACATCTGCGAGTTGTTCCGCTGACCATGTTTCCTTGTACGGTAGGAAATAGCTCCATTTGGTCAGCCTATCCACTACCACTAGGATACTGTCGTATATGACTCCTGTGGCAGTGTCTGCAGATGGCGGTAACTTGGTGATGAAGTCCATCGTTACCGAACTCCACGGTCTTTCCACAACTTCCAAGGGTTCGAGGAATCCGTATAGCTTGTGTCTTGCAACCCTGGTTCTGCTACAGCGTTCACAGGCCTGCAATGTTCGAGCCACTTCAGTCTTCATTCCTGGAAAGTCGTAGTGTTGCCGTATCCTGGCCATGGTCTTCGTAATGCCCATGTGCCCTCCTATCTTAGAAGCATGGATATCTGTGACGAGGTCCTCTCGTCGTTCCGGCCATACGTAAGCCTTGTCGTTGTACCACAGCTTGGCGTTCTGAAGGGTGACCCCTTCTTCCTGACTATCCTCCCATCATCGCCTATCTTCAGGGGTAACAATGGTAGCCTGATGCTTCAGGGCTGGGTCTTTAGCCCTGTAGATGGCACAGCACTCTACCCATTCCTACAGGGGGTGTGTGAGCGATCCATCTGATTGTTCCTGGAACAACGGTGCAGAGGCTTCTGCCGCGTTCTTCACATGGTCTGCCCGTCAGCTCAACGCGTCGGCTCGGGCGTTCTCCGATCCCTTCTTGTAATTGATCTTGAAGTTGAATTCCGACAAGAATTCAGCCCATCATGTCTGGCGACCATTGAGTACCTTCGTAGTCGTGAAGTACCGTAGATTGTTGTGGTCGGTGTAGACCTGTACTTCATGTGTGGTGCCACTAAGGTATGGCCTCCATTCTTGAAATGCTTCAATGATGGCCAGAAGTTCCTTGTCGTGGATGGGATAGTTGCGTCGGGGTCCTTCTAGCTTCTTTGAGAAGAAGTGTGAGATCACGAACAACAACGAAAGCAAGCGTGTGTATACGATTGATTGAGTGTCCTATCGAGAGAAAAAGGGAGAGAGGGAGAGACTGGCGATAAGTCTGGAAGGCTAGAAACGGTGTGGTCTGGGCAGGGCACAGAGTGGGCGCGACACAGAGCATGTGACTCGTGCAGTGTGCCCAGATGCCTGCCCGGGACCCACCAACAAGAAGGCTATAGGGTGTAGTTTCCCTTGGTCGTCGCGTTGTCCTAGTTGTCCTCCGATAGCGTAGTCTGACGCATCGGTCTCAACTTCGAAAGGCTTGCTTGGGTCGGGAAGCTTTAACACAGGGTCTGTGGTAATCGCATCGCAGATAGCCTTGAAAGCTTCTTCTTCTTCTTTTCCACATGTGAAGATGGCCTCTTTTTTAGTGAGCTCGTACAGTGGTCTGGCGATTTTCCCGTAGTCGCGTATGAACATGCGGTAGAAGTTGGTGAAACCCAGGAATCCGTGAACATCAGTCGTATTCCTAGGAATAGGCCAGTTTCGTACGGCTTCCACCTTGCTTGGTTCCATTCTAACCTCGTTCTCCGAAATTAAATACCCAAGGAACACGGTCTCTTTCACATAGAATTCACTTTTCTCCATGTTAACCGAGAGCTTGTGCTCGTGTAGTGCGTCCAGCACCTTTTTCACATGTTCCTTGTGTTCCGCGAGAGTCTTGGAATAGATGAGGATATCATTTAGGTAGCAAATGGCGAACTTGTCGAGGTAGGGTCGAATCGCATGGTCGATGACGGACTGGAATGTCGCAGGTGCATTGGTTAACCCGAAAGGCATGACGAGGTACTCGTAGTGCCCATAGGGTGTGCGAAATGCTGTCTTCCATTCGTCGCCTTCCTTGATCCGGATGTGGGCATAGGCAACGGGTAAGTCAAGGCGCGTGAAGTATCGTGCTCCTCCTAGCTGACTTCGAATGCGCGAAATCAGGGGTAGGGGATAACTGTTTCTCACGGTCTCTTGATTCAGTTGCCTGTAATCAACACAGAGGCGCAGCTTTCCGTCCTTCTTCGGCACGAAGAGGATGGGGTACCCTGCTGACGATGTGGATTCCCGGATGTGCCCTCGTTTCAAGTTTTCGTCCAAGTACTTCCTCAACTCCGCGTTCTGCTTCTCGTTGGTGTAGTACACCTTGAAGAACTTGAGTTTGGCTCCTTCTTTGAGCTTGATCTCATGGTCCCACGGTCCTCGTGGTGGTAGTCCTTCAAGATGCTTGCTGATGAAAGCCGAGTGACCCTGATAATCCGCTGGGATCACCGCTTTCGGTTTTTCCGTCTGTTAGTTTTGGTAATAGTCAAACTTGTGCTGAGTATTAACTGCTGATACCTCTACCAACGTTACTAACCCTTCTTTCGTAACCTTGCCGCTCTTGTCGATGGTGCAGATCATCACTTCCTGCACCACTTGCGGTGGGGCCGTAGGAACAACGCCGTCGCGGCTTGCTTCTTTCCGTGCTCCGGGTTTCTCATCAGTGGTTGGGTGCGTCCTAGAACGCAGGTGGCCACCATCCTTCCAGCTGATGTCGGGGTCGTATACTGTGTGCCATGGGTACCCTAGGATCATGTCCTTGGATGGCCCCATATCGACGACGTCGAAGCTGATTTCGACCGTCTTTCCTTTTACCGTGATGGGGAGTGGTAACGTCTCCCTTTTCACGATCTGGGTCTCAAAGGGTCCTTTTACCACAAAAGGCGCCTTCTTCCTTTTCCAGGGAATCCTCAGTTGGTTAACGAACTTGGGTGAAATGAGATTCAACTGAGCTCCGGAGTCTACTAGCGCGAGAGCTTGGTAGTTTCCCCAGTGGGCCACGACCTTGAGTCGTTAGTCCTCCTTCCCTTCTTCCGCAGCTGCGACCTCCGCGATTGCCACGGGATCTTGGATCTTGTTCTTCCGGCGGCTGCTTCGTCGGATGATCCTCTTGATCCAGGGACTTAATTTTCGTTGGGCCTCCCTGAAAGCCCTGAGCCGTTTCCCAATTCCTGGCTGTGGTTATTGGGAGCGTCCTCCTCTACCGGTTCGTGCTCGTCTAGCAAGCTGTGTTCCTGCAACCAAGCCAGATGGACGGCTTTTTCGTCCTCTGTGCTGTCAGCCGAATTGGCCTGATGGAGATGATGGGCGACTTCTGCTTTGTAAGCCTTGGCTTTCTGCCTCATGGGTATGGGACAATCAGCCGTTGAGCACCATCCCCAGTGGGGGTCGTTGTTTCCCTATCCCACGCAGGTGTATACATTGAGCGGTCGTGCTGCAAGTCTCCTGGGGGATGACCATTCTTCCTGCCTTCTGAATGGTCGCAGGCTGAAGGCGAACCATTCGTCAATGATGAGAGTGTCCTGGGGCTTTCCTCGACTGAAAGTCCGCGTGACCGGCCTGGGTTGTCCTTGTGCATCCAGTCTCCGAATGGGCCAGAAGCGATTGTCCCGCTTCTTCTCATAGTGATCGTGGCAGCCGTGGGTGATGCACTGGAACCATGGCATCTGAAAGTGCAGCAAGTGGAGAGGATGCATCTGAGCAGTGTCTCCTTCCACAGGTTGGTAGGCTCCCATCTGGCCCGGGAGGTCATCCCAAGCAGTGGTTGGTTCTCCTTCGATGATGACTGCTCGTTTCTTCCAAAAGTCGTCCCACTTTTCGCCCTCTTGGCTTTTCTGGCGGTAATCCTCCAAAGGGTCTGTCCAGTGGCCTGTGGCGAGGTCGTTGGGACGTCCGTATCGGTATGGGTTGATGAGATCTCGGATGTCATCATCCTGGGATTCAGGCGTCGAAGAGGGCGCTGCAGGCAGGGAAGTACCCACGACATGCGCGATCGTGAGGAGTTCCCGGTCCACCGTTGTCATGGCACGTAGAATTATGGGCCGAGGCGCCAAAAGGTTCAGACGAATGTAATAAGATATTAAAGATGAGGAAGAAAGAGGAAGCTAGATACATCGGATGGAAGGAGGGAAGGGTTCTTATATGCAAGGAAGTAATGACAGATGGAATCGAAGCCCAGATCCCAGATGCCAACAGGTGCTGGCCAGCCGTGCCATCACAACCGTAGCGATTCGGCTGACTTCTTCCCATGTCGGTGCCCGATGTTCTTGGGTGATGGTTCGTCCTCTAGTAAGCTCCTGCTGGTCTGGGCTTCCGTGCCGGGGATCCTCCTGGTCAGGTCCGTCGGATGTATCCCATTGTGCCTCGAGGTCGTAGTCTCGGGCTTTGTCAATGGCGTCTTCGAGGTCATCCTGGTCGTAGTTGATACTGGCGATCTCGACCACTCGTGCTCCCTCCACCGCGGCAGCCTCGGCTTTCTTCCATTTCAATTGCTTAGGGGCGTGACAGTCTTTCTTCATGTGCCCCTTTTTCCTGCAGTTGAAGCACTTGACCTGCAAGAGGTCTCTCTTGCCCTGGTTGGCCTGGGCAGCATCGATTTCCATGGGCCCAGAGTGGGTAGTTCCAGAAATGTGGGTGCCCTCAGCCCGTTTCTTTTTGGTATTGGTGTTGGACTTGAGGGGCACGAAAGAAGGCATTCTCCCCTTCTTTTCCTGTTCTCGCTGGAACTGGCGATCATCGATGCGAATAGCCTTGTCCATGTAGGCATCGATGGAGTTAGGCCTGTCTTCCTTGTAGAGCTCGTCCTTGACTCTGTCCTTGAGACCGTTGTAAAACAGCTGCATCAGCCCGTCGTCGTTGATGTTGCTGCGAAGGGTGTCCTGCTTGAAGAGCGCAGCATAGGCTGAAGCAGACTTGGTCTGTCAAAGATGGGTCAGGCGTTCCTGAGCCCGTCGAGTCTCATCCTTTTCTCCAAGGACCCTGGTGAGTGCCTTAGTGAACTCGGCATAGGAGTTCAAGACCTTCTTGATGAAGTCTGAAGCATCGTTT
>RANY01000927.1:0-19523 GCA_009805235.1 Neurospora pannonica FGSC 7221
GGTAGGAATAGGTAGGAATACCCGCTGAACTTAAGCATATCAATAAGCGGAGGAAAAGAAACCAACAGGGATTGCCCTAGTAACGGCATACAGAACCTCGTGACAGTGTTCATTTCCTCCTCGTGATGCGCCGTGAACGCCTCAGGCCCTCCGTCTCAGGGTACTCGTCATCGTCGTGCGTCTCCGTATCCTCGTTGAGCCAGTTCATCAGCCGTTTAGGCGGGCCCGGGCGGGGACCGGCCGGGGGGCGGCGGAGTTGGAGTTCGAGTTGGAATTGGAGCCGGAGGAGGAAGAGTTGGCGGACGAGGGATACCCGGAAACGGAGTAGACAAAGAGGACTGCCCCTATAGATTGATAGAAGCGGTAGTGTTCTGTCCACCAGTGGAGAATTAGGGAGGTGGGGGTTATCCAGCCTGGGGTGAGGTGGGAGTTTATGTCGGGTTGGGAGAGAAGGTAGAGGGAGATTGCCAGGAGGACTGTTGGGAAGAGGGTGATCCCGGCAGGGAGAGGTGTGCAAGCTGCTGCTGTTGTCGGTGGTCGTGGTGTTGGTGATTGGTAAGACTCGTGAAAAGGATGTGAGATGGAGGGAGTGGTGGAAAGTAGGGGTTCGGAGGCGGAGCGGTGGCGGCTGGATGTCGAGGGGTGCTTTGAAGAGTGAGAAGATGTGAGAGAGTGAGAAGCCTCGTCTTCGGACCCAACGATAGTCATATCTGAGGACATATCCTGGCCTTTTACCGTTGTCTTCTGCTGGTGTCGCTGGGGATGACGTCGCTGTCAATGCCGTCGCTGCTACGGCATCTCGTCTCCCGTCCTCGCCAACACCGGCTCAACAACCGGCAACACTCCTCCTCCTCCGTTCGTCTCCGCGAAACCCCACTGAACGCTTCCTTCTTTCTCCCCTCTCGCCTCCATCTCCCTAGTCACATCACCCTCCGCCAACACCATCCCCATCCAAAACAAACACATCTCCCACCTCTCCCACAAAAACGCAAACCCACACCACCCCAACACCACTCCTCTCCTGACCCTCCTCCTCAACCTCGCCGTCCCCAGCATCGTCAAAAACAACACCATCAAAGCCCGAAATTCCACGGGGATCGTCCACAAATGAACATCAATCCCCGTCGACCCCGCAAACGCATCCCAATCCCACAGATGCACAAAGTTGAGCACGGCATATGCCCAATCGACAAATTGCTCCGTGGCGGAATCGAATCGCTCGTAGTAGATCTCCTGGACGTTTCTCAGAAAATTCTCATCTGAAGCGAACTCGCGGTTCCATTCATAGGCTCTGAGTCGGAGGAGGAAAACGATAAGGAAGGTCGAGATGGCGGGTGGGAGGAAGAGCCGGAGACCGCGCCGGAAGACGAGTGAGGAGAGGGTTTCGAGGAGTTTGGAGTAGTTGCGCTCGCCAGGATGAGCTGTAGTGGAAGAAGCGGATGAAAAAGAAGCAGAGTGGATAAATTTAAGTGGTTTCAAAGATAATGTGTAGCCGGAGATGACGAAGAAGATGCAAACCATTGGCGGCCCGGAGTAACAGAGCCGGATGATCGGTAGCTTGAGGAAGTGGTAGTTGCTTTCCCCCGAGCCCCAGCCTTCAGCGATGACGAAGCAGGTGTAGAAGTAATGGCAGAGGAAGACGGAGAATGCGGCAATGCCGCGCATGCCGTCCAGGTACGCTGTTGGGCTCAGGACTCGAGGTTTCTCGCCTCCTTCCCCCCCTCCCTGGCCCCCTTTCTTATGATTTCCTGGTGATTTGGAACAAAAGGGGCTTCGTCTCCGTATACGAGACTGAAGAAAGCTCGGGAGAAGGAAGAATGCTGAGCGGAGCAAAGGAGGACATATTGAGGGGGTAGAGTAAGAGACATGATGCCTCAAATTTCGGGGAAAGAAGTTGATGTTGAACTTGGGTAGCCAGCCAAATATGGTGGAGTGGCGGCTCCGTTGGCGTTGAGTTGCCCTCCCGATTTCTTGCTCCCCATCGCCGGGGGCATCCGGGTTGGCTTCGTGAAAGTCCCAAAGTGCCTTTGGCGCGTGCTTGAAATTAGAGGCGGGATACCACTCCAGGTCAGGGTCCCAGCCTCTCCAGTCCGTCTGGTAGAAGAGCTTCCCGTTGGCTACCTTGGAAGCTGTGACCTTGTCGACTTCCCATTCGGGGTCTCTGTCCTCGTCTGTGTTGACCGGGCCGGGGCACTCGAGAGCTTGTCTGGGAAGCGGGTTGTTGTCGTACTTTCGTAAGCGGTCCGCGTGGAACACGTCAGTGCCTTTCCAGCTCTTTGGCAGCTCCAGACGGTAGGAGTGCCCACTTTCTCGATAATCTTGTAATGATTGCGGGTGTTGGAGAAATCGAGCTTGTCACTGGGTCGAGTTGTCGTAGACCAGAGCCTCTTGATAATGATGACTCTGTCTCCTGGCTCGAACTCTGGTTCCCTCCACTTTTTGTTTGCCTGGGCCGCCTGTTGTTCTTGTGCCTTCAGCATCATCTCCCTGGCGAACTCGACGTAGCCACGTATACGTTGAGCGTACTCGTGGGCCTGCTCTCTGGTCAACTTCTCGGTACGAGGGATGCTAGGGTCTTGAGTACGGGCTTCCCAATCGAATGGCATTCTCATCTGGTGTCCAAACATAATCTCGTGAGGTGACAAGCCCACACTGTCTTGTGGGAGACTGTTCTGTACTGCGTCTAGGGTGGCGATGGCCTCGGACCAGTCGTCCTGGTAATGGTTGACGAACGGTCGCAGTCGTTGATCGATGTAGGCGTTCATCACTTCCGCCTGGCCAGCTGTCTGACTGTGTCCCGCGGTGGCCAGCTTCCACTTTGTCTTGGTTAGTTTTGACATTTCGTCCGTGAACGCAGACGTAAACTGTGGTCCTCTGTCTGAGATCACCTCTTCTGGCATGCCGTGTACATGGTACGGTCCCTCATAATACATTCGGGCGGCATCTCGGTGCCGTAGCGTTCTCCATACACGGGGTGACCCATGAAGACTTCGACAGTCTGTCTACCATAACCAGTGCGTTGTCGAAACCATGCTTGTCCCTTGGCATCTTTCTTGAAGTCCATGACGATGGATGACCATTTCTTGGCGGGCGGAGGAATCGGGTGTAGCAAGCCTGATGTCTTGTCCTTGGGAACCTTGCTGGCCTTGCACACTATGCAGTTCTTGACGAAACGGTCGATATCTCCTACCATACGAGGCCACCAGTATCGTGTCTTAAGAACTGCCCGCGTCTTATTTCTTCCAGGTGTTACGATCCAATCAAGGATCACTTATGTAAGCCAGACTAAGTAAAACCAACGGACCAATCAGGTAGGACCCGAAGTATTCGGGTCCCCAGGTCCATGAACGTCGGGTCCTCAGGAGGAGGACCCGGGGCGTTCGGGTCCTCGGGTCTGATATGTTCGGGTCTACGAAGGCCAGTATATAAAGACGGCCCTGCCAGGCCTCTTTATATACTGGCTCTTCAGCAAGCAATAGCTTCTACAATCGATCAGTACCTTTCGGCTACTACTACCGTTGTTCTTATTCCCAGCGATATACTCCTATGCTTGTAACGGTTCGTCACACCAGGGTGGGCCGTGGACAGAGTCGAATGGGCTTCGTCGATGATATGGGTGCGTAGGTGGTTCGAGTCGGAGACGATCAAGTGGTCTTGATATACCAGGAGTCCGTTAGCCAGCATTACGAAGTTGGGATCCGAATCATGGGCGCGGACACGATATTCTTCCAGAGATTCATCCTCGCGGTTAGCCTTCATGAGCGCGTCCACAAGCTCATATCCCTCTGGCTCGACGGGGCTTAGTTCTTCCGTATTCAAGGTCATTATCGGTACCCATTCCGCTAGCGGGCCAGAGGCGGTCGTGATGGAAGCAATGACTGAGACTTTGACACTGTCTGTCTTCTTCCACGGGCTTGAATATTTGGAGCGTTCGGTACGCGTCCTTCTTGTCCTTCTGGGTCTTGAGATCCTCCGACTTGCGGGAGAGTGCGTCAGCGGCTGCATTCTCCGTCCCAGGACAGTAGGTAATCTCGAAGTGGTACTGGGACAAGAACTCCGCCCAGCCCGCTTGTCGGAGGTTGAGGAGGCGCTTGGTGCTAAAGTATTCGAGTGCCTGGTGGTCGGTGATGATTGTAAATGGCTTGTTCTGCTGGAGGCCGACGAGTTCGGATCGCCAAGTTTGAAGGGCTCGGATAACGGCGAGCAACTCCTTGTCGTGAATGGGGTAGTTATGCTCCGCATTCTGCATGGTCTCTGAGAAGAAAGCGACTGGGTGCCATTCTCCAGTGTCCTCCTGTAGCTGGGACAACACTCCTGCCAGTACTCCGTCATTGGCATCCGTTTCTACCCTCGTCTCGGCATCATAGCGGAAGTGTCTCAAGAGCGGGGCTTCCACGAGCAGTCTCTTGAGTTCCTCAAAGGCGGCCTGACACCTGTCGGTCTATGTGAAAGCCTCTCCCTTTCGTGTCAGGTTCGTGAGTGGGCGGGCCACGCGGCCGTAGTCCTTAATAAACTTCCAGTAGAAGTTGCAGAATTCCAAGAAGGACTGCACCCCTCTCAGATTGGATGGCGCTGCCCATTCCTTGACAACCTCTACCTTCTCTGGGTCAACTGCGACACCCTCACGCCCCACAATGAACCCCAGGAACTTGGTTTTGGTGACGTGAAATTCGCTTTTCTTGAGGTCCGCTTGCAAGCCGGTATCTTTCAACTTCCGGAGGACCTTCTTAACGTAGTCCTTGTGTTCCTTCAGAGTGTCGGAGTAGATCAGGATGTCGTCGATGTAGGCGGTACAGAAATCGCCCAAGTACTCGCCCAGAACCGAGTTGATGAAGCTTTGGAAGCTGGCTGGTCCGTTGGTAAGACCGAACGGCAGCA
Source organism: Neurospora pannonica FGSC 7221 (assembly GCA_009805235.1). Classification (NCBI taxonomy): domain Eukaryota; kingdom Fungi; phylum Ascomycota; class Sordariomycetes; order Sordariales; family Sordariaceae; genus Neurospora; species Neurospora pannonica. The sequence goes on from RANY01000927.1 coordinate 4,879, forward strand.
CCTTGTAYTTGAAAGCTCYCATCCCGGTACGGWATGTCGTCAACTCCTCGTCCTCTGGCCTCATAYGAATACGGTGGAATGCTTGTCGTATATCGACCTTGGTAAACCATTGCGCCTTAGCGACTTTGGCGAGGGTCTCTTCGATCAGCGGTAACGGGTAACGGTCTTTGCGAGTGATTGCGTTGAGCTTTCGATAGTCTACGCAGAAGCGAAGACTTCCGTCAGTCTTCTTCACGAACAAGATGGGTGCTGCCCACGGGGACGAGCTTGCCTCGATGAATCCCTTTGACAGGTTTTCCAGAATGTACTTGCGAACTACCTCCAGCTCGTCCAGGGACATCTTGTATAGAGGACTGTAGCCGAGTCCTTCAGGCCGATGGCCTTCTTCGAGCTCGATCTTGTGGTCGCAAGGTCGATGCTCAGGTAGCGTGTTGGTCGTATTTGCTGAAGACTTCGATTTCGTCGTGGTATTCAGGAGGAACCGTACGGAGAGCTTCTTCACGGAGCTCTTTTTCGTCGCGGGGAAGCGGTTCCCAGGCAGGGTCGTCGATGACTCGTTTCTGTTGGATAAATTGGTCGATCTCAAAGATACTCGTCGAGTAGGTCGTCCGGTTCTCCTTCTTGACGGAACGCATGAAGAGGTTGCCGTCCAGCACACACATCTGAGTAGGGCGATACTTGTACCATCCCGTGCTGTCTCGCTTCAACTGGTAGGTGCCTTGGGTATCCGACCCCCATTTGCCATCAGCGGGCTGTTCTCGGTAGCGGGGACGCGGCTTGGGTTCTGGAGACAACGCCATAAGGTGGGTGAGGTTAGCCAAGTTCCGTTCCATTTTGCTCAAGGGATCAGTCTTCTTGAGAATTGCGGTGGGGTTCTGGAGAAGATAAAGCGGTCGGGCATAGCCCAGCTCTCCGGTGTCCTCATCTTGGGTATACTGGAGATCCGCTGGGGTGATGGGGACCGTCCGGGGTTTAGAGTCGGACGCGGCTTCGAGCTCCAGAATCCGTTTCTCGATTTCTTTCTGGTATTGTCGAGCCTCGCGGCGATATTGGTCGCGAGCTTCAAGGTCGGCTTCTTTCTTGCGGTGGTCCGGAAAGGGTTGGTCCGCTGGGATAGGATCTGTAGAGGTGCAACCACTTGTGAGGCGTGGCGCCATGCGGCTGCTGTTCCTGCCATCCGCTCGCTGTTTGTCTTCTCGAGCCATCAACGAGTCACGGTATTCCACGTCTTTCTGGTGAGCGGGGTTGACGGTGGTCGAGGAGTCTTGGACCTCGAGGTGTCTCAGCCAGTCTGGGTCCAGTTTCTATTCTGAAGGAAAAAGTAGACGGCGGTTCGCACAATCTACCCAAATATCGTGGAGGTCAAGCCATTTCCGGCCAATGATAATGTCGTGGGCCATATTGACTACAATAAAGCAATCAGGTGGCGTAGTACAGTTCTGAATCTTCAAAGCGGCTTTAATGACCTCTTTGATGCTTTGATTCGTCTTTCCTTGGTAGTCGCTGATTCCTCGAGTTGGGAAGTTGCTCGTGGATTCTACCAGCAGTCGTCTTTTCAGTTTCTCGGTAAAGGTAGTACTGATGAACAAATTACCGTTTGCTCCTGTGTCAATTAAGGCATCAGAGGTGGATAAAGACATTCCATTATTGACTAAGGCACATTGAATGACTAAGGGTTCTCCTCCCAGAAAGGGTATCAAATTGAATCCTTCTCCATGTTTCTATCTATCCTTTTTCTGTTGTTCTGCAACTGACACCTCCCCTGGGAAGGAGTCTAGTTCACCCAGGGTAATTAGTTTCCCTGTTCGTTGGTGGCTGGAGCGGCCGCGGGGGCGGCTGGAGCCTCCTGTCCGTTGTCGTGGGCTAGGTGACGGTCAACAATGGCGGCAGCGCGGTCGCGACGTTCACGGTCGAAACGTTTCTTCTCGGGACAATCACGCTTGGTGTGACCTCTTTCTTTGCAAAGGAAGCATCTTCCCTCGTTGAATAGTCGGGTAGTCTCTTCGTGACGGTCGCTGGTTTGATGAGCGGCACCTCTACCTCCACCAGCAGGCTTGGGAGCGGATCCAGAACCAGACCCCGATCCCTTGTTGCCTCCACCGGAGTTGTGGTTCTTGCCTGACTTGGAAGCAGCTTTGTTCTCGTCAGCGATGGTCTTCAACACTTGTCCAAAACCGGAGCAGTCCATGTAGTACGACTCGAAGGAGATGGATGAGTCACGGTGCTTCGCGCCCATTTGTTTTTTGTACTCAGCAGGGAGGCGTTGAAACAGCTCCCGCTTCCACTCGGTCTTGGGACGTTGGCACTCGCCAGCCATCCGAACAAACTTGTTCTTGAAGAAGTCAAAGTTGTCGTTATCCTTCATCTTCAGCTTCGTGAAGTTCTGGAGAGCGTTCTCCTCCTGGTTAGGGTCGTGGTACTGACGCCACAAATGGGTCATCAGACCGGAGTAAGTCTCAATTTGGTCCAGATGGGTTTCACGTAGGTAGGGCATCAAGTCGCGGTAGGCGTAACCTCCCAGACGACTCTTGACGTACAGAAACTTGTCGCGGTCGGAAGGGTAGTGATCAGCGTTGATCACCAGCTTGTCCTGGATCAGGTCGTATCAGGCCTCGAAAGGGACGTCGTCTTCCTTGTCCTGGTTGTGATACTTTGGGGGGTCGGCTTGCTTGGTGCTCCGGCGGGAGCCGCTAGAGTGTTTTCTATCATCAGGATTAACGTCGGGGGGCAGGGTCGAGAAGCGGGTAGAGGCCCGGAGAGGAGCCTCACCAGCGTCCCTCTCAATACTAGGAAGTACCACATCTTTGGCCTCTTTCTTGTTCTTGGGCACTCCTTTGCCAATGCTCAGGTCTGCAATGATATCTTTCAATCCCTCAATGACATCCTCTTTCTCGACAAGGGAGTCTCAGAGCTGCTGGACCATAGCGGGATTGGTCGCGGAAGAGTCCGCGGGAGTTTCGTAGTGGTCAGCCAAAGCGGGAACCCAGTCGTGGATGGTCTTCAGTTTGACGTTCAGGTAGGAGACAAGGCGGTGAAGCTCCAACACCTGTTCCGCTCGAGCCATACTCATGATGGATAGCAACTTAAACTCCTGGAACATGACCTGAGGGTTCTTATCGCACAACTTGGTGAACTTCTCCTCGTTGAGGTAGTCGGAGAAAGGCAGGTTCGAGGAGGGAAGGAGTGTCTGGAAAGGGACACAGGGCACGGAGTCATGAATGAACAGTTCCACGACCTCCTCCATCTTTTGCTTCAGGTCGACGGTGACGTCCCTTCTAGTTATACGGGCGTCGAAGGTCTTGGTGTCTTCGACCGCTTGGGAGATGTACTTGGTGAATAGGTCGAATGACAATTCTGGGTTCTCGTCTCCGTCCGTGTTCTTGGCTATCGCATCTGCCAGGGCCTCGTCGGGTGACTTCAACTGGCTGTGCATGTGGTACAGGGACTTCTTACGAAGTATCGTAGACTTGCCGCAGGAGCGTTCTTCATTGGAGCAGAGGGCATTGTAGCGTTCCTCATCGAAATGAACGGCGGCGCGCGCGTTCTCCTTGATGACCGGATCCACGGGCTTGCGCTTGGGGGCTGTCTTCTTATTCTTGTCATTGACAACGACCTTCTTCTTGTCGGGCTTAGGCTCAGTAGTGGCCTTGTCCTTCTCTTGCTCAGGCTCGGGATCAGAAGGATTATTGCCCTTATCACCGTCGCCGTCTCCACCCTCCTCACTGAAGAAGGTATCGTCGCGCTTGCCGTCAGAGGCATCCTCGTGATGGTCTTCGTGATTCTTGGTTTGCTTGGTGCCTTCACGGCTGCCGGCACTGTTGCGAGTAAGGCGCGGTGCCATCTTGTCGTTGTTGATCGCTTGAAGCTCGGTGCCTTGAGTTCTTGCGACATATCTTTTCTTGATTCGGTTCGGTGGGATTTAACCTTCCCAGGTAGATTGTTGGGTTGATCTGAAATAATGCAAGGGCACAGTATGGGAGGGTCGAAGGCAAAGCTAAGATTCCATCTATGACAGAAGATTTCAGATAAGGAGAAGAAAAGAGGAAGAGAACTAGATACAAGCGTGCAAACCCAAATAAATACCCTAGTTGCACAAGCGACAGTAGGACCCACATGCGGGTCGCTAACAGCCACCGCCGTTACAATTATAGGCCAGTCAGAGCATCGCAGCAAACAATCTATATACGGGAGGATAATATAATATTATTAGTAGACTAAGTCTAATAGATGCTGTATATAATACGGAATTTTGTTATGAACTTAAGCGAAGGACACGGGCCAACCAAGCCACCGGTATACTGCAGCCACGTGAAGGCTGGGCAGTATAACTATGGCAGGGGAAGAAGAGCTCACAGGCAGGCACGGGCTCACGAGTCGAGCCAGGCTCACGGGTCGAGCCAGACTCACAAAGCTGCAGAAACATCACGGAGGACACGAAGTATAAAGGAACGACTGGAGAACTCAGATTGTCAGATAGTTCGACAGTAGTCAACAGATCATTACCACTGAGACTAGTATAACGCTACCATACTTGTTGTGAACCTTTTAGCTTCACCGAACGTCTTCTGATAGTGGCAACCTTCAGCTATCCCATTTAGGCAGATCAGACTGCCGTTCGTCACAAATAGGGACTAAATTGTCCGGCCGTACGGAAGCGGGGATAGCCGGGAAAGGTGGGCCCTACCGGAGCAAAGTGGATCCTTTAGCGCTTCTCCGTCCCCCACAAACCTCGGCCTTTAATCGCTCTCATTTTCAATAATCATTCCATATCGAATGTTACGCTGCACGCAAGATCTCTATGTCGCACCGTGCTACCGGCGATTTGGAACCGACTTGTTTTGGACTTGGCAGCTCCTTCCTCTCGTCGCGAATTGGTCGATAACGAACGTAATGTCATGGCATGGCTGGACAGGTTACCAGAGCACTGGCTGCTGGGCAATGGGGTGCCGGGTACAGGGCACCATGACACATCAGATGGAAGGAGGCTCATGTTGTTATCGATAAGACCGTACGGAAAGGAAGGCGGGAACGAGTGGCAGTTCTGACTTATATGTCCAGAACCGTAATGCCCTCGTTTGACAGCTGCTTTCACACGTAACATCATCTGTTGGGCATCATGCTTGTTGGGAATCGGACAGTTCGTAGGTTCGCGAGCCTGCGATGTGGACCGCAAAATGCAGCCCAAAAGCTTATCTCAGCCTTGATGCAATTCTTGCCCGTCTCCGGCTAATAATCCGTTATTGCCAGAGGCGGCTTCCTTGCATGCAACGCAGCTCCTGCCATGTCGATGCACGACCGCCGATGATCAACCACGCGGGACATCGACTGAAACGGCAGGTAGAACCACGGCAACTGGGATCGTCTATCAATCGAACAATTGCGCGAGACATTGGCCTCCAGGCATCTCTGTCCTTAACGATGACACGCCGGTATTATAGTCTTATCCTCTTGCAACATGCTCGAGACATGTGCATACCCTAAGCTCACCCTCACCTTATATGGTCCTTAATCCCACCTACCGCTTTTTCCTAGTCGTAAGAGATTTACTGAACCTGGTAGTTTTGGCGAGAAAGAAGCATATGCACGGCGGGATTAGCTGCATATGAGGAATCAGTCCAATGGGATTCCCTCATCTTCCTAGCTAGCGCCTTTGGTAAATCTCTTATGACTGGGAAAAAGCGATAGAACTCCTCGTCCATTTCCCCAATTCCTTTGGCCACGCGCAACAAGTTCCTTGCCAGTGACCATGGACGGTACCGTGGAAAGCAAGCCCGCACCAGCCGGTGACCTGCGCGAACTGAACGAGAAGCACGACATCCTATATGTGGCACCAATCAGTTCTACCGATGGTATTGAAACCAAGACCGCTGCCATAGCGAAAGATGGCAGCATTGATGCCGAGTCTGCTGGTGAGCGCCTTTCCGATATGTCCCTAGTTGTAATGTTATCGTGAACTGACAAACGATTCATCCAGAGATCACCGCAGACACCACACTCGCCACTCCTTTACAGCTAGTCACCAAGACCCTCGACACATCCGATGACCCGACCGAGAGAATCTACACCTTCCGGGCCTTTGTCCTTGGGCTAGGCTTGTCGGCCTTTGGTGCTGTTCTCGCCGAGATCTTCTACTTCAAGCCACAAACGGTCAATGTGAGCATCGTGTTTCTGATCATGATCGCCTACTGTCTTGGAGAGGCCACTGTCTTGATCCCTCGCTGGGGTCCTGTTGGCCGTTTCCTCAACCCGGGACCGTTCACCCAGAAGGAACACGTTTTCATCGTCATTATGGCCAGCTCTGCCGCCACCTGTGCCCTCGGAACCGAACAACTTGCCGGCCAGTCTCTATACTACGGTCATCAGCCAAACGCAGCATCGGCCATCTTCATGCTGTTCTCCTCGCAGTGCATTGGGTATGGCCTTCTCGGTGGCATACGCAAAGCTTTCATCTACCCCACCAAATTTGTCTGGCCATCACAGCTTCCAAATGCCGCACTATTCCAGTCGATGCACTTGAACAAGGAACTCGCGAAGAAACGACTCAAAATCTTCTGGTGCATCTGCTTGGCTGTCATGGTCTGGGAGATTGTGCCTCAATGGATGTTTCCTCTCACCACTGGAATTTCGATCTTCTGTCTCGCCAACCAGAACTCGGCCTTCTTCACGCGCCTGTTCGGAGGATCCAATGGAAACGAGGGCATGGGCTTCCTTAGCTGGTGCATGGACTGGCAGTACATCGGAGAAAAAGAGTTTACTCTGCCCCTGAGTACATTGGTCAACCAACTCATCGGCTACATCGGTTGTATTGCTTTGACCGTGGGCGCTTACTACTACAATCTCTGGGATGCGAAGAAATTCCCCTTCATGGCCCAGTCTTTGTTCACTTCCAATGGGACCCTCTATGACCAGACACAAATCTTGGGTCCAGACAACGAGGTGGATCCAGCTGCTTTGCAGGCCTATGGGCTTCCCAGGTTTGCTACTAGTAAAGCTTTGAGTTTGCTGTTGAAGAACATGGGCATTACGGCAGCTGTGGTACATGTCCTGCTTTGGAACTGGCATGACGTCAAGTTCATCTTCACTCCTTTCCGGCCTTCAGCTTTGAAGCAAACCATCAAGAAAGTCGGGGCATGGCACTATTGGTTCAACTCATCCTTCTGGAAGAGCTTCACCTCTGACGCAGACACCCCTCGCAAAGAATATCCCGGCACCGAAGGGGACCCCCATTACGCCGCCATGCGTGCCTACAAGGAGGTGCCATCATTTTGGTATCTCAGCATCCTCGCCATCTCAATCTTGATTGGCCTCATCTGCTGTTACCAGCAAAAGACTGGTCTTCCCTGGTGGGCCTTCCTCCTTGCCGTCCTTCTGGCCTGGATCTTGACCATTTTCTTTGCGTGCATGTATGGCATTGTTGGGTTCTACTATCAACCTACAAGTGCGGTCCAGATGATTGGTGCTTACATGGTTCCTCGCAGACCGGTAGCGAACATGATGTTCACCCTCTATGGATCCAATGCCCTGGTACAAGCCATCCAGATGTTGGGCGATCTCAAGTTGGCACAATATGCGAAGCTCCCACCCAGAGCAACCTTTCTTGCGCAGATCCTTGGAACATGTGCTGGCTCACTGTTCAACTGGGTCATGATGAACAGTATTGTGGATAATCGGCGTGAGATTCTGTTGTCCGTTCAGGGCACCAACATTTGGTCTGGTCAGAATGTACAAACCTACAATGCGCAGGCGGTGGCTTGGGGAGGTGCGGCCAATGAGATTTTGTAAGTTGAGTCTGATCGTGTCATTGACATGTCTGAGATTTGTGCTGACACCAGGTACCACAGCGGACGTCACGGAACGTACTGGATGGTGCCAATGGGGCTGTTCTTCGGAACCTTTGCCCCACTGCCATTTTGGATCGGTCAGTCAGCCAAATTATCCCCAAATGGGCGATCAAGTCCTTGATACTAACAGATACAATATCCAGCCCACAAGTACTTCCCTCAACTCAAGCTCAACTACTTCAACACATTTATCATCTGCACTTGGCTCGGTTGGTTGTCTGTCGGTATCAACTCTTCGCTTTTGGCATACTTTGTGTTTGGCTTCTTCGCTCAGGGTTATCTCCGTCGTTACAAGCCCGTGCTGTTCGCCAAGTGGAACAACATTTTTGCGGCGGCCATAGCCGGTGGTTGTTCCTTGATCATCTTCATCCTCACCTTTGCAGTGGCGGGCGGCAGTGGCAAAGCCAGAGACTTCCCGGTGAGTACCTACTTTCTAACTTCCAACACATCCCCGTTTTTCTTATCGATGTTTGTTTACTGACTGGACTTACTGCAAAGAAATGGTGGGGAAACAACATGGATGGTAATATGGACAGGTGTGAGTACCTGAATGGAACATGAGGTTCTGTCATGGCCGTACGGCGCTCCTCACTGCCCTTGTTCCAAATGAAAGCTGGGAGAATGTTTCGTTACGACTTGGTGGTCAAATGTGACAAGGGCAGAGTTTCTGGGCTTGGAATAAAGACGTTCAATTTCAGCTGATAATCTTCTTTGGTCTCGAAGGCCTTGTTGATCCTCTCAACCTCCAGAGGAAGGCTGGGCTTCAAGGCCTTCTTATAACCAAAGAAGAACGGTACGTACCGAGCCTCTGAGGCCTCAAGACAGGGCTTAGGCCTTCTTATAACCAAAGAAGAACGGTACGTACCGAGCCTCTGAGGCCTCAAGACAGGGCTATCTAGTGATCTGCATACATGTGAATTCTTCCGAATGCCTTCAACCATTCTCCTTCTTCCTTCTGGCGCCGGCCTTCGCCGGTCTGTCTCGTCCTTGCTCGATTGGCTGAGGTTGCTCCCGTGATGACTGGGGTTGCCTTATGATGATGCTTAGCGCCGTCGGAGTTCGATGGTTGGTTCGATGGCCTGGTGGCGCTGACAGGGAGGTCAGGTCCAGGCGAGGCTGAGTCTTGATGCCTTATCCCTGGGTTGTGGGCGAATGTCCGTGTGACAGCCCATGCTGGCCCCATTGGTATGAAGCGTGGATCGGTTGAAATTTGTTTCGTTCAAGCACGTTACGATGCAAGTATCATCAGAAAGGGAAGTCATTTTAGCTGCAAGTTATGAGCCTGTACACATTCTAATCCTTTCGATCTTTTAAGTGTGATGTCCAGTGAGGTGACGTGAAAGAAAGCCCTAGGGCGAAGTGGATGGTTGAAGTAGAAGGAGGTAGAGAAGAAGAAGACTCCATGCCCTTTTATGCTTGAACACTACAGGTAGTGCCTCCGGCGATGACATAAGAGCGGGTTCTGTTTGGCGATGGCGTGAGATGCAGTCACTCCAGCAAGCAAATACGCCGCGCGGGCAGTTTCTGTGAAGGGGGTGATTGTTTTGATTCATATTATAGGCTGCCCTGTCTCCTTGTGACTCAAATCAAACTCTGCTCTCAACCTTTGTCATTTCCCTTCAAAATATGTAGAGTACCCTGTTATCTCTTGAGCGCACTCTTTGACATGATCCTCTCTCTCTTCTCAGCTCAAACCCTTCCTACCTCTAGCTGTCAAGGGGAATAGTGTATTGATCAAATGATGAAGCCTTTGATCTCTATTATCCGTTGACGTAATGATCCAGCATCGGCCATGGTGAGCAAATGTTGAATGTGCTGATGTCTTGACAAGTAGATCTTGAAGTGTGCGCGGCTTCTCATACATAGAAGTAGTCGTAATGTGCCAGTTCGTTCCTTCTCGAATGGAGAGTTTTCGATCATTCGGTGGAAGGTCCTAAGTCTGACCTGTTGGACTCGGCAAAAGAGAGCTTCTTGACGACTTGGAAAAAAAATGTCAGCTTGACGGTGTAAGGAAAGCGGAAAGAAGCAACAAGAGACACTCACCTGGTGCTTCAACAACATCAACCTCAACCGCATGTTCAATCCAGACAGTAGCACCACCCGGGACCACAAGAAAAGTATTCGGAACACCGTTTTCAGTACCGTCTGTCTTAACCCGGAACTCAGCAGGGCCGTTGAAAGAGTAAGTGGCGCCTGCTACCGACTTCAAAGCTTTGCTAACATTACTGCTAGCGTCGGAGGTCTCACCGTCATCGACGTGACCGCGCTTGAATGCCTTGACTTCGGCGCCAGAACTGCCAGCCACGGCAGGCTTGGGAGGCGGTCCCTGCTCCATGCTGTCGAGACACTCGAGGAAGTGGCTGTGCCATGCTTCCTGGTCCGGGTGGTTGGCGAACTTCTCGGCCAAACCATTCAACTTCTTCCACTAGGTCTTGTGGATTTGAAGCTGCGCTTCGTCGACGTTCTTCTTGACCGGATTCATGTTTGGGGCTAGGTGAGGGTGATCAGACTGTGAGACTGATGGAACTTTGGACGAGATGAGTGTTCTGAGAGTTGCGGAAGGAGACTCACTGTTGATCTTGGGTTTGAGGACTGGAGTGAGCGGACAGTTTGGTAGCAGCAGCGAGAGAAAGGAGTGTTGATGTTGAGTGGAAGAAGTCGACGTAACTTGGACGCGACGAGGGGTCAGGTGTAAAAAAGTGTATCTTATCGAAGCCGCAACCGCGTGTCGATACCAAGTTGACCTTGCCTTTCTTATTAGCTGTAGAGGTAATGTCAAAGTACCCTACTTCTCCTGTTTTAGATCCTAGGAGCCTACAGGAATCAAAACACGCCTTCTTATTACAAGGTCAGTCGTCCGAACTTTTTGATTCTGCACCTGAAATAAAATAGGACCCCCACCAAATTCGACGATTATTCGAGTATTTTATATTCTGGCCTGAGTTGGAGTGTGGGATCCCTTAATTCTTATTGAACTAATAGTTTCAAACTGGAAGTTCTTAAGTACTAAACTCGTTATTAAGTAAATATAACTTTAAAACTAAGTTTGAAGGCTTATTAGAGAGAAGAAATAGCCTTTTAAGAAGGAGGATTAGCATTTTGGAGAATGAAAATAGCCTGTTGGGGGACAAGAATAGCCTATCGGAGGATACGAATAGCCTATTGGGGGGTAGGAATGGCTTATTAGGGGCTAATAACTAGGTAAAATAAGTGAAAAATAAGTATTTAATGTAGTGTGGTAGAAGTATAATATTTCAAATATATAAAATATAGTACGTAAAGCGAAAGAGAGGTACTCGTAGGCAAACGAGGGGGTACGAGGACTTCGCTATCTATAGGGTATTCTAAGACCAACTTATTTTTGTCCCTAACCTTGGCTTAGTATCCAACTCCCGTCTAATCTCGGCCTTAGGTAGAAACAGCCCTACGTATCACGCGTCGAGGCAATTACCCATTCTATCGAACTGCCGGCACTGTGTATATCTCATACGGAGAGGAGAGGGACTGCATTTCATCCTATCGTCAAATAGAACTTGTTGGAAGTTTCTGCCGTACCTACTCACTAGTCTTCCCCTCATCGGAACTCCCTTCTCGTTCTTCTAGGCTGCCTTGGTTTCTTTTTTCTTTCTTCCGTTCTCACCACAAAATCAAGCCCTTTTACTATTTCGCGTTTCCACGTCCAGCCGAACACGCTCCTACATCTCATCAACAACATCACAGCTTACATTATCTAAGCAGACAGTAAAGAGCTTCATTCTATTCCATCTCCTCTCCACACACAAGTCACTTTCTCGTCACCACAGTAAGTCAGTGGATAGTACCCACGAATGTGATGCCCATGAATCCACAAAGCTCAAGAAATGTACAGGATCAACAAGCTGACACGCTGTAGACAAAGATGTCTTTCTTCGCGATCTTCACGCACGAAGCAACCAACGTTTCCTCGTTGAGAACAACTGGCGGAAGTTTCAGGGGCATTATATACACGAATGGTAGCGCCAAAATCGACACCCAGGGCGTCTTCTCTTGTGYCCTGTACAGACACGAGTCTGGGACAGCCATGTTTGTCGAGAGGTGCGACACTATCACGATTGAAGAGGATAAGCCCATTACTTTAATGTTCGAGACGGAGGGCAGGACCGAGATCAGAGTCGAATCTGAAAGCGAGGTGCGGATGGGAGCGTTCGAGAATGAGGAGGCTTAACAAGCCCAGCAGCCTCATCAGCCTCAACAGACTCAGCAGGGTCAGGAGGCTGAAACGGAGGACGACAATTATACCCCGCCGAGTGCTTGAGAGGTTGGTACACTCCACATCCCAGTCACCTTTACATATCCCATTGCATGTCTGATAGAAGGCTAACGGAGCCAGCCAATAGTGGTAGCTGGTTGGGGCAGGAGACCTTGTTGCCGTTGGTTTTCGTGGCGCTGCGTTGGTTCATGTTGAGACTGGCTTCTTCTCTCTTTTTTTTTTTTTTCCCTTTTTTTTCGCGTCTCGGTGTTGGGATCGCCGGCGTTGAATATGGGGTGGGAGCTTGTGGTGGTGATGCAAATCTGATTGATTGAGGTCCTTAGGCTGGTGGTCAATGACTCAATGTCCTACAATGTCCTTGAAAGTCAGGAGGGGTGCGTTGGGGGGAGGTGTTCAAGTATGGAGCAACAACCGCGGATTTGGGGGCGGAAAGTCTTTCATTTCCTGGACTGAACTCTTTGGACGGAAGGAAATGAAGCGATTGGCAAGAACGAGGCAACGAAAGGAGAGACCACCAAAGGAAGCAGGTCCAGAATCGTAGGGAAGTCACTGAGCATTCATTGTGTACTGCCTGTACTATCCAATATTCCATCCATTATCCATGAATAGGTACCCAAGGAAAAACACGAAACAACCATCTAAAGAGGGAACAATGCGACTAAAACCATGCAACCAGAGAACCATGCTACTATCCAACTATAAACCACCCAACCAAGGAACCATCCAACCAGTTGACGCCAACTAATATATCCGAATCAACAGACCAAAGCCGTAACGCCCCTCCTTCCGTTAAATATCCAAAGTCCACATCCCCACATTCAGTGCGTGCCCTCAACAGGCAAAGCCGCAAGTGACACAAACATCACGAAGGATTGACCGTAACGTTCCCTTCCAGCAACTACCCAGACTGGACGCAACCTGCAGGTAGGTACCCCTATAATCCCAACCCTTTTACTCCTCCTCTATACTTTGAAACTTTGGACACTGTCGAACCTTCCCATCCGTTCCTATCCTCAGCGATATCAAGATTGAAAGCCACGCTTGCTCGCCCGCAACCCGTTTCCTATTAAACTGAATGCTGCCCTTATGCCACAACAGGAAGTCCAGATCCCGGAGCAAATCAGGAAGGCACAAAATATGGACGGCATTGCTTATCCATTTTGATCATGCCTCATCCCCAAATGTTCATACGATCAATGAAGCTCCTCTCTGACTCACGGGGGAAGCCCGCCAGGTACTTCTTGGGTTCTTGCGATTCTTTCGGTCCTTTTGGTTCCATCAAGGCCGTTGTCATCGTCGCTGTTGTTGTTGTCTTCTCGGATCTCGGCAATGTTTCATCCAAGACCCTTGTGCTATTGTTGTCCAGACGACGTCTCTTGCTGCTGCTACATTTAGATTGGCGTCCATCCTGTTCTTCAGAATCAGAGCTGGACGAAGACGAGCTGGAATCCCTCCTCCTCCTCTTTTTGTTCCATGTCGGTGGTTGAAACTCGTCGGAGTTCACCTTTATCATATCCTTAAGGCAGTCCATGATATACCCTACCCGATCAATCCGGGTTCTCTTGTACTTGTAGAGCGCGGCGGTAATGGCTGGCTTTGTCTTGTTCTGCCAGGTATCCTCACACATCCCGACGATGTTGTCGAGAAGGCCTTGGTCAAAGAGCTCCGGTTCTTCTTCCTCGGGTCGCTTGGAAGTGCTGGCTGCAGTGGTATATGTAGGGGGTGTTGAAAAGGGGGTAGGGTGCTCTTCCAGCTGCTCCTCTTGCTTCTCCTCCTGCTCCTCCTCCTGATCCTCCTCCTGCTCCTCTTCCTCCTCTTCATCCTCCTCCTCTTCGTCTTCCTCCGATTCCGGCTCCGGCTTCATATCCGAATGGTTGACGAAATCGGAAAAAGCACGTAGGTCTTCCTCGGATTGATTGATGATGCCACGAGCTGCATAGTTCTGTGGCCGAGGGTGTTGGACTGGCACAGAGCTAGAGGAGGCTGTAGCTGTATATGCTGGGGGAGGGGAGCTCGTCAGGTCAACCTCCGTGTTATGAGTATGGGTCTTCGCAACCTCCGGCTCCTGTTCATGTTTCGTGTCGGAAGCATTGACGAAATTAGGAGAAGCGTAGATGTTTGGGCCGAGTTGATTGATGAAGCGACAAGAAGCATCGTATTGTGGCCGAGACTCTGGGATAGAACGCGGAGGGGCCTGGTAGACGAGCCCCACATCCTCGGTAGAGCTAGAGGAAGCTGTAGCTGTATATGTCGGTGGAGGGGAACTCGTCAGGTCTACAGGAAACTCGACCGACTGACCAGTATGGGACTTCTTCTCCTCTGGCACCTGTGCTGGTTGCGGGGTCAATAGATCGAAGTCACTGACAAAACCGAAGTCGTAGAGATCTGGCTTGGGTTCGTTGTCACACGGACATCCACCATGACTGAACTGTCGAGACTGAGGCTCAGCTAAACTGCACAGCTGAGAGCAACACCCGCAAAGCTGAGAGCAACCACACTAATGCCTCAGGCATACAGGCTCAGCCTTCCTTCGGACAGACTGTTCAACCGACGGC
>RANY01000928.1:0-13534 GCA_009805235.1 Neurospora pannonica FGSC 7221
TTTTTTTTTTTTTTTTTTTTTTTTTTTTTTTTTTTTTTTTTTTTTTTTTTTTTTTTTTTTTTTTTTTTTTCTTGTGTGCTTTTTGGGCTTCGTTGGTTCGTGGTTTGGGATTTGGAGATGGGGCTGAAAGTTGAACTGGAATATGGGAAGATGTATAAAAATGGGGCTGCGAAAGCCGACAGAGTGGATTCAGTTGGGATTCGAGAGAGTGTGTCAACACTTCAGAGTTCTATGAGTGTCCCAGAGCCTGACCCCAAAAGTATTTTCTGAGTAATGTCATTATTCACCTACTGTAACTTTTTTTCGTGGCTTTTTGTCTTTTTTTTTGTGGCTTGCGGAGTTATTCTCCGTTTTGCATATCGACATGTCGACAGTATGTAGGTCGCCGTGCAGTCGCCGCTATGGTTCCATTACCTATCTCTCCATCTATCTACCTATCTCTACTCGTATTTATATTTTAAGGCACTCCAGCTTGTAAACGTAGGAGAAATGTTCGGGGTTGCTGAATGTGGATGCGGATAAGAAACGAAAGGGATAGCTTCATGTGTGTAAATCCACCTGTCTACATAGGTAGGTACGTACCCAGCCGGCCAAAAGAGGAGATGTCTACCAGTACCTTATCTACCTTCAGGTAGTGAGACTGGACTTGGACGGGCTATAGCTTCGCAGTACATACCATCTTCGGCCGACTGCTAGTACCTACGTCTCGCAATAGTCGAGTGTCGAGGAGGGAAGGGAGATCGCTGCTGCATCATGTTGGTGGTGTTAGTGCATCAAGTAACAGCATGAGTGAAGAGAAAGAGATGATTGCAAGTGAACTTGAAGCTCAAAGTGGTTGCATAAACATGAAGGCTGGTGGAGGGTACGGAGGGTACGGAGGGTACGGAAGGTACGGGCTAAGTACGGATCATCGAGCCGTTGAACGGATGGGCTTTGAACCAAGCTAGAGGATTGGAGGAGGGAGTGAAGTTAGGTAGAGGTAGAGGTAGAGATAGGTGGGGATAGAAAGAAGGATGAGCGACGCCGACGGAGAAGATATTCGATAGGTTGGAGATGTACTCCGGTATTCTTAGTATCTTCCTCTTGGGTTTTTATGATAGGTTTGTACACGTTGGTTGACTGGATGTGTTTTGCTGAGAAGTGTTGAGAGCGTTGAGATGTGATTGGATCGTGGTTCTTCGGGAGCGAATGTCTAAGTGGACAAAGACTTTTTGATGTACTCGCGCAGATGCGCAGATGYGTCGGTCCAAGAGGGTTGCATATGCTGTGCTGTTGTGCGTGTGGATGGGTGGGGAGGAGCTTCACGTTTCAAAGGACTGGGACGGACTCGAGAAGCTCTCAACCCGAATTCCGACCGTTTGTCGGCCTTTTCTGTATACTGGATTGTCATGTAGTTCTTGGATAGACAAGGTGAAGTTTGGTTTCACGGCGGGAAATGGTGCGATGCTTGCATCCTTTTTCTTTGGGTCGAACGGCGAGCTACACTAGGTTGTAGCTATCGACTATCTACCTCTCTGCAAGATTCGAGCATCACGAACCTTGTGGTGGAATTGTCATGGTGGTGGAAGTTAGTAATGAGTCCTTTGACCCTGTTATGTGAACTTGAAGCCTTTCATCAGTTTCACTTTGGCAATGGACGGTAGATGGGAAGCTTCTTCTGCGAGCCCTGGAATTTCGTACATATAGTGGTTGCATATGTACCCCGTGTCATTCACCCATGTTACATACCTTAGCTGCTCGGTGTGCATTAGGTGGTGGAGGCGGTGGATATCTTTCTTGCATGTCTAGGGTGGATTTGGGCATCGTGACCTAAACTCCCGAATTTTTTTGAGTGACGCTCGCTGCTGTTGAGACAAGCTCGAAAGTAGACTTGGTGAGGAATTGGGTGGCAGTCTAGAAAGTGGCGACATTCCTGTGTAACCTGGCTAATTAACCATGAAATTGAGGCTGACGGCTATACAGTATTCGCACGGGCGCAAAGTTAAAGAGGTTGCAGCTCCAAAGGATCGAGACACACTATGCATATCGACATGGTGTAGTCATGAGAACGCACCGCGGCATCACTCATCTGTCATGTAGACGGTAAAGGCCTGTGCGGATGCAGAAGCGCGCTTAAGAACCGACTAGAGGTGCGTAACGCAAATCATCTCAAGTGTCCAAGTGAGGAAGTGTGGGGAGAAACCAAAGGGATGGAAATGCAAGACACATTGTCTTGTCCGTTCCCCCGATCGGACCGAGTGACGAGCCGGAAGATGGCGGCGACAGCGGATCAAGAGTACTGGACTTGGTAGATAGCCCATGGTAAACCGTCTCACCGTCTTCCTGTGTGCCCAGACAAAGATGCAGAGGGATTGACGGTCAAGACCAATGATGTCACCTAATATCCGGGGCTTCACGCCTTTCGAGTGGTGAACGCTGGATGTTGGAGACATAAAAGTCGTTCCGATCGCTTGGGCCTCCCTTGGATTCTCATTCAGGTTGGCAGGTACCGGTATGCCAAGTCCGAGGTTGAAAGCACTGGAACGGGCTGGACGGCGGAGCCTCCTGAACATCATGGCATTCCAGTTGCGACCAGCCGTGAGAATTAGCAATCTCGATTCCGTTTGTCGGGTGGGAGAAAGTGGTGTTGAAAGTCGAAAGGTAGCACTGACGTCGCGTAGGCCCCCGCACTTGGGCTTCGTTCATCCACTTCTGATTGGTCAATGTTAGAGTGGATCACGAAATGGACGCGCAAGTTCGCGCCAAGACCAGTTAATTGAAGCTCTCAGACGTGCTGGTGCGCGTTCCAGTTGGGCAGTTATTCAAGAGCTGGAGAGGTCCAAGAGGGAGGTAGCGCCGGCGTCTTCCGGGCCTGGTGTCTTCAAACGGACCCGAAGAAGCTGAATGGTCGATGGTTTCCAAGTATCAAACGTGCTGCTAGCGAGGTGAACATGTATCGATTAACGCCAAAAAGGTCGGACGTTGACGCTGCGGCACGTTTGGTGTAGCCGTTGACGGTTGTTCGGTTCCGTGCGCATCGAGGTGCCCGGCGTCGGTCGAGTCTCCGTGAGATATCGGATGAGATCGATATGGCGGATCTCGGAGGGGTGGAGGCGGGGACGGTAGGGCATTGAAGATGAAGTGAAATGTGGTTGAGCCTGTCGGGTAAAAGATAGGACAATACATTCCTGTAGAGAGAATGCGCGCCTGTAAGGTTCAGTCTTGGGCATAAGCGGAAGTACCCGACTAGCGGACGTGTTCAAGCCTGCCTAACAGGTGCAGTACATGCCTGTCAACTCTAGCAAAATGCCTGCGCGTCCTGCTAGACTCCTGCACAAAAGAAAGAAAAAGACAACGGCAACTCATCGTTACATAACGTCCCCGCTATCAATCATGGATCAATCATCCTTTTTGTCTGATAGCCCAATCCGTGCAACCTCAAGACATGTCTGACGACATCCAGATGGTCAAGAGGGAAAGAGGGTCACTATGAGGCAGTCTGTCCCGCTCTCTCAGTGTCGTCCACTTACACTCGGCTAGGTTGCATCTTGGGACGGAGAGGATAAAGAGGTTGCGTCTTGTAAAACACAAGAGTGACGGGACTGGTTGAAAGTGGAAGGAAGGACACTTCTTTACCATTCATGAATTAAGGCCCATCAAGACCCATGGAGGCCCACCACTTTAACCCCCTGTCCATGGCCAGCCCGCGGCCGTCCCCAGAGCCCAATCATGTGTCATCGTCCCCCTCCCTGCCTGGGCCGGCCTCCACTTGGCTGCGTTCTTGGAACAGCGGGTGTGAGCTGGCAGTCAGTGGCATCACTCACTTTCTCGGTTCTCTCTCGCCTGTCGCAGCCTTGGAACCGTCAAGGTCTCTTTTTCACCTGTCTCCATCTTTTCACTTCTCGACGTCTCTTATCAACGTTCCCAAGGTGGACATCTTTATGTCTACACTCCCCTCATCTACAAACCACTTACACCACGGTTCAACTTGGCCATGATACTTTATATACAAACGAGCATTCTTATGAACCATCTTTGTACCTTATCCAGCCGAGATCCCTTCTCGCCTAGCATCTTCACGTCCACAATCTGAAAGAAAAGGAAATCCCATTTCTTGGAGGCGACCGACTTGTGCCTGTTCTTCCCGCAACGACGATCCATGCGATAACCGTTTTATCCTGAATCTTCTTCCACTGTCACCCCCTCCCCCCGGCCGTCCAGCCCGTCCCTTGCCAGCCAGGCTCAGACACCCCAGAACGACATCTTGGAACCCAAAACGTGCCAGTCGCTGCCAGTGCGAGTGCCAGTGACCCAGCCAGTCCCGTCACTGTCCACTGCGCCCACACTGCTCTTTCACAGCCCAGCCAGCTAGTGCCAGTCCATCTGGCCAGTCATCTTGTACCTCCTCCTCCCTCCCAGTCCCGTCCTTTGCTTCTTGTTCCACTTCCTTTCCACTTTCCTACATCCAACTCCACGGACTAGCTTCCTTCTACCTCTATACTTCCACCTCAGGATCATCAACGACGACGGAGGCTCTCTTGGCTTTTTACCTACCTACGACATCGAAATAGGGTCACCTCACAAACCGACACTCGTTCACCTCGCTGGCCTGGTCAGCCCCAAACCAACTTGACGACTACCTTATTCGCCAGCCAATATTCAGTCGCAACATAGTGGCCCCAAGAACCACACGATTCGACTATCCCCCCGGTCCAGTTTCGAATTTCTCAGGTCCACTGCTTTGGAAAATCAGGCTGCGCATGACAGCAATATCACCATCACCAAACCACCAGTGTCCGCTGTGACGGAACAGTGAGCATCGACTCGTTGTTTGCTACCTGTTCCTAAACCGGCCTCGATCCCTGGACTCTTTCTCCCGTTCCGGAACATCCCACACCCACAGTCGACATGATGGCAAAGCAAGCACGCTATGGGGCGGCCGAGCCGCTTCAAATCTACCAGGACGACTTGTATGACCAGACAACACCCGTCATCAGTCAGGCCCCAATGCCTCTCGCAGCAAAACCACCTCGTCGCCCTCTTCAGCCTGCCAACAGCAACAGCGTCATGCTTAAACCACCAAGTACCATGGCGCCTCTGCAGAAATCACCCTTGAAGCCGGCAAACGCACGGATATCTGATTCTTCATCTGCCCCGACCAAGCCCTCTCAGGCTCAGAAGAAGCTCAACAACGTACAGATGCCTCCACCTGGTACTCTGGCCCCGTCAACCGATTCACTGCAGAAGAAACCCCCCCTGTCCCGGTTCAAGACCGTTGCTCAGAAGCCTCCGGCGCAGGATCTCACCAACCTTCAGTTTGTAGATCAGAGCCCGCAAACGACCATCTTCCCAGCGCCGACCCAGTTCAGCCTACCTCTCGAGAACTTCTATCAGAAACCTTCCGGGAAACGAGTGCTGACTGATTCACCCACATCCGATAAGGGATCAAGGCCGGCGAAGAAACAGAATACTGGCGAGCCTATACCGATACCAGATCCCGGCTCGTTTCCTCCAATAATAGACGATGGAACAAAACCTCATCACAGTTATGCAACGCTTATCGGGATGGCCATTCTACGCTCACCACAACGGCGCCTCACGCTATCTCAGATATACAAGTGGATCGCCGAGACTTTCTCCTTTTACCAGCTCTCGGATTCCGGGTGGCAGAACAGCATCCGACACAACCTCAGTCTGAACAAGCATTTTATCAAGCAGGAGCGACCAAAGGACGACCCGGGCAAGGGAAACTACTGGGCCATCGAACCGGGCGCTGAGCAGTTCTTTATGAAGGAGAAGCCATCGAGGAAAGCGCCACCTTCGGCCGAGAACCTCCCAGTTATGTCGACACGCCTTGAGCCTTCTCAGCCACTCGGAGTTCAGCCACAAGCACCCAAATCTCAGTCATCCAAACCCCAACCCCAGCTACTACAGGCACCTCCACCTCCACCACCGCGAGCTCAAGTGCCACTGCCAGAAGAACCTATCCTACCAGCACAGCATCCCACGACACAAGCTACATTGGCCCCTCATCCATCTTCATCACAGGCCGCCTTGCTGCCTCTCCTTCCAGAGCTATCTTCCGATGCCACGATACCCGCATCTGAGATTGGGTCAGTGGAGGATGCCACCTATCACGGATTTGAGCATGGAGTTTCTATCGAGTCCAACTTGTACTCGCCTCTTCCTGCAATTGTACACTCGTCGCCGCCAGTTCCCAAGCACATAGAGGCCCGGCACAGCACTACGCCTCCCCAACCGCGGACCAAAGGACGCCGCAAGAGATGGACCACCTCGATGGACGATAGTGGGTATATTTCATCGCTTGATTCTTCAATCTTGCGCCCTAGTCAGCATTCCAACCTGCTTAGCCCTGCAGATCGTTCGCATCTCAGTACGGGCCGGGCGGAGGAGGAGATCGCTCGCCTTCGAACATCATCATACGATAGCCCATCAAAGGGCCGCTCGTACGGCTATGCTCCCCCTTCTTCTTCTCCGCTACGTCAAGCTTCGGCCACCCAGTCTAGCCAAATGCTTCCGCCTCTAACACCGGCAATGAAGCTCAAGGCACCACCTATGCCTCCACCATCGGTATCCCCCACTACCAACCTCCGCTTACACCGCGAGAGCGTCCAGTCCATGGTTGACGCTACTTATCAACGTGTAGCCGCCTTGCTACCTGAGGATGACTCCCTTCTACAACTTACACCCAACCCTACTTTTACTCTCGATGACATGCTGTACGGATTCGAGCGCGGGACAGACAACGTCACTTCTGAGATCGACATCTTCCAGGACAGCCCCTTTGGGTACTACAATTTCGGAGTCTCGCCCGCTATCAACCAGTATAACGGTTCTCCGATCAAGCAGTCAGCGAGACGGCAGCGGCCTGAAAGGTCGCAATCGACCGGTGCGCTCACCGAGATGACAAACTTGTCGTCTCGCGGCAACGGTAATGAGGCTTCTTCCTTTCTCAAACTGCCTCCTCAGCCGGTTGACCTGAACACTGGAACGCCGAGCAAAGTGTTCGAGGGGCTGCCCTCTTCACCAAGTAAGGTATTCCTGGAGTCTCCGTGCAAGATCAACCCAATGAGCAACGATAACCTCGAGAACCTGGAGCCGTGGATGACGATGAACGATCTCTGCGGTCCCGACTTCCTAGAAGATAACGACTTTTCCGGAATCGACATGCTTGCAGGGTTCGAGAAGATTGGCTCGACTCCTGCTAATTCTTCGCGGCCCATCAACAATGCCCCCACGATAGCAGGCCCTCCTCCGAGGCAGTCTTATAGTCGCTGCTACAGCAACATCTTCTAACTCGCATATTTTCCTTGGCTCTTTCGCTGGATATCAGCCTTGAATATCGTCGGATTGGTTTACTACGACATAATGACGATTACTACAATGGTGTCGACCTGGACTGCGTTACACATCCCTTACGACATACGAGCTTGAAGCACCACAACCATCAAGCTTTATTACATCTACCTCATGATAACGAACAAGGTCTTGTCGCCTTAAATATTGGTGGGCACAAGGGAACATTGCATCAACGGCGTTTACTTTCCACTCACAGAAGAATCCTATGTCCTTTCCTCCTCCTCTTCATTTTGCCTTTCGAACTTTCCATTACCTCATCAAAGCCAGGACCCTGCGAAGGGATGTTGGATGTTCTGCCTTCTGTCAAGGCAGTCGGTACCAGTTTTCTGTTGATCTTGCTGCTTTCTTCACCGGATACATACCGGTTTCTTTGCCTAAGGTCTTTAACAAAGCGTTTTTCTTTTTCTTTTTTCCTTTTCGTCAGGTCGGTCTGTTTGCGCTACGGCCCAGCTTGGTTGGGTTGTGTTGGGTTATTATGTCATGGGGTCTCTTGACTTGAGTTGGGATAAGCAGCCAAAAATAGGTTAACGACATGAAGGAGTTTGATGTGTTCTTCAACCGCTGTTTCGGATTTCTTCATCCGCGCGGTATGTCTGGGTAGGATTGTTATGGTTTTGGGATTGCAAGGGATGGGAAATGGATACAAAGGAAGGCCTTGGTTGCTTTCCCGGTCAAGGAAAGGGGTAGCCTTCAACCCGGTCGGTTGAGGCTGGTTCACGTGCATAGCAAGAGCGATACGGTATGGTTTGATTGTTTCCGTCTGTTTTTTTCCTCTCTGGGGGTTCTGTCGGATATTAGCGTCGTCAGAGGGTATCGGTGACGCAGGACAGTGGCAAGAAATCTGATTTTTCCATCTTCTTTTGCTTTTTCAGGGTTCAATCTACGGTGTCCGTGGTAGCTCAGCATGACTGAAATGAATAAACCAGATATGAGTTACTATAATGCGTTCTTGTTCCACTCCAAGCAAATACTCGTTTTTGCTCTCAACCCTCAAAGTCACCTGTTTGTTCAACAGCTCCTTGCCATCCCGTCCATCTCATTTCTATCTTCTTAAACCGGGCAAGCCTCGAGGACATAGTCTTCGTTCCAACGGAGCCCGTACAGTAGGTACATCGTCTCTAACTCCCTCTACGTAGTCGCAAGTGACTACTTTGGCCTTATACCAACTAGACCAACCCGTCAACATGTATCAACATTAGCCACACAAACATACCACAGTGAAGATTGCCTGCAAGTGAATAAATACTAGGGAACACTCGGTCCCAAGTGCACCTAACCTACATTACATGTATATACTGTTTTTAAATACCCAAAGCCGGGAGTTTCCTACCTATCCACTCGAAGCCAGCTAGGTAACTCGGAGTGTCTCTGCAAGATTCGGCACTATAGCCGGTAGATAGATGTCGGTAGATATGGACACATGTAGGAACGGAACAAAAGGGGGCAAAAGGGCAGGCAAAAAAAAAAGTAGCCCGCACGGGAGTCGAGCCTGTAACCAACGGTGATAGTACTGTTTCCAGCTGCCAGTACTAATACGCTCTTAACGTATATCCCACGGCTCTCCCAGTTGCACTACTAACGGACCACGAGTCAGGCYCCAAAACCTTCCAACTATATACCCTACCCTGAAGCAAGGTCACTACTCGGGTGAGCGTAGGTCAAGGTCAAGGCAGCTTGATGTGTCTCGATCCCTTTTTGGAACCTTGGGCGAGGTCTTGATCGAAGAACGAACCTGGAAAACAAACCAGGGCTGTAACCGTAATGTGATTAATGTAATGTGCATCGAGAGAGTTCGAGTGTTTTGTGTGTATTATCATCACCTATCTGTCGTGGTGTCCTGAATTACATCGTCATGTTTGTCATTTGCCCCATTCCAAAAAGTTCTCTGAGAGGGAATAAGGATCAACGCAACCCTCTTCCATGTCAACAAACAACAGGAAGACGATCAAAAGCCAGAACGATGCAGTATTTGAAATGAATAATTTCCTTCGTCCAAGCGTATGCTATACCCCCCAAAAAAACAGATAAATCGAAATATCTATCGTCCGGTTTGTGTGGTCCTCTGAAGTCCCGTTTAACCTTCTCCCCATCCTGTAATCCCATAACGCCCTTAATCCATGCTTTGTTGTTGTTGTTGTCGTTGATGATGGCATCTTTCTTCGCTCCTTGGAGATTACGACGCTCCAAATATTTCCAAACCCGCTGCAAGCCTTAAATAATTATGATATAGCGAGGTTGGAATGTTGAATGGACTCCAAGATCTCAAGAGGCAACCAGTACGAATGGCCTGTCGTGCGTGGGTCCTGTTCAGAACCGTAGACCTCGCTCATTCCCCTTCATTCTTCCTCACCGCCCTCAGCTCCTTCTCGATCGCCTCACCCATTCTTCCTCATGAACGATTCCCGCCTCTTCATCTCGTTTATCAACGTCTCATCCCGCTCTGTCATCGCCTTCTCTGCCTTCATCCTCTCTTCCGCTTCCCGGATCCGCTTCCCCTCCTCATCGAGGACATACTGGAACTCTCTGTCCCACCTATCAAGCGTCCTAGCACACGCCTCATCCAACTTAACAGCCGCATCGCGCACCGCAAAGCCCACGTTCGCAATGACGCTCCCCGCGGAGTTGACCCAGGGGGGGCTATCCCGCTAGTAAATACCCATCCTGGTAGCCCACGAGCCAACAACCGCCGCTGCCGCGCCCCCCGCGGCACCTGCTAGCCCGCCTGCTCCTCCTCTCCCTGCTCCTCGTCCGCTTCCGCCAGTTCCACTACTGCCACCGCCACCGCTTCCGGAGCTTCCAAAATCGCTTCGTGCTGCTTCCTTGCTAGCGCTTTGAAGATGTTGCTGGGAGGTGGCATGGAGGCCGTGGTGTGGGTTGACGTTGATCTGGTAGGTAAACGGGTTGGAATCGTTAGTGGTGATGGGCGGAATGTGGTCCTTGTGGGTGTTGGCGATGGTGATGCATTTGAAGACGGTCGACTGGAGGGTGGATTCCATTGCGTTGCGGACTTTGTGTCGTTCTTTTCGCAGGAGAAAAAGGGGGGTTAGCGATTGTAGGTATTCACATATAACGATGACAGAACTAAACCATAAAAAAACATACCTGACTCAGTCCTCGGCTCAGCAACCGTCACCTTAACCGTCCAGTTCTCCCAACACACCTCGTCGTCGCCCCTCCCCATACCATACCACGTCTTCCTGCGCTTCTTCTCAAAGAACTGCACCGTTATCTGTCCGCGACCCCCACCGCATCCGCTATATCCGGGTCCGGGGCCACCGCCATAATGATGTTGCGACGAAGAAGACTGGTTGCGGTCGACTTCGAGCTGGCGCACGAGCGTGGCGACCCGCTGGTCGATGAGCGTCTCGATCTCGGCGTCGGGGATGTAGGCCAGCTCGAGGCCGCACACGTCGCGCGTCTTGGGCTCGTGGGAGACGAAGTAGCGCAGGAAGAAGATGGTGTGGAGGATGCCGCGGACGACGTCGCGCACGGAGGCGGGATCGGCAAAGGCTTCGAGGGTGAACTCGGGCGCGACTTTCTCCATGGTTGCGGGTATCGGTATCGAATAAGGATGGTAATTATTTGGTTGGTAATATGGTGTCTCGCTGGATGCTGGGATGGCGGCGGTTCTCCTTTCGCGGCGGCTGAGGTTTTGGCGGAGGGAAGTCCGGCGTTTCCCGTCGTTCTTGTTCTCGTTCTTCCCGTTCTTCTCTTTCCGGTTTCTTCAGGTCATGCGATTACGGCAGGCGACCGTCGGCGACAAGCGATAAGCGGCGGCCAGGAGGTGGAGGGGTAATTGATTATCGATTAAGGTACGGCGGAAAGATACAAATGCATTGATGGGACAAATTGAGGGGCAACAAGCAAGCAAACGCCGAGTCACCCGCAACAGTTCTCTGCACTCTGCAGTGATCTCCCTGGTGCGGCTTCGGGGGGCGGCTGGGCGGTCAAAGAGTTGTTAAGGACAAGGGCGGTTTTTGGCGGATGGTGTGACGTTTGTGCCCTTTCTGGGGTCCAACTTCCCTGTCACTTGCGGGACCTGCGGGACCCCGGGGGTCGCCGGAGCCCAACGCTGCCTGCAAAGAGCCCCACATCCCCGGATTTGGTTGGGAATTGAAGACTGGGATTGCTCCTTTGAGAAAGAGAAATGACATCAGCAGTTTTGACCCCTTTTCATCGACTGAACGCACCATGGCCAGTCCAATAAGCCGTCTGAGCGTTCTAGAGCCTCCGAGTTGCTCATGAGAAGTTGCGCATATACGGCGACGATAGGATGGATCATTGAATCTAAATAACGAAGGCCGTTTTCAAGAATTCCGGGGAGATCTGGCGTACTTTACCCCTGTCGGAGCAGAACCGGAGCTGGACCCAGTCGTAACTTACATACGGTACAAATCGTAACAAAACGCAACACACTGCGTTCGGCTGACAGGGTTAGGGTCCCAGCAGGGATCGATCAGCCCTATCAGATTGGCCACGAGCCGAGGTTATCAGTGCGCTACGGGGTATCCGCTCGATGGATTACAGTACGGGGGCGCGACTTGGACTCCCGAATCTAGCTGAAGCTGGGGGGCTCTTCACCGTTAAGGACCCAGACTTCGATATCCATTCTAGCTGCAAACTCGAGACCTGACGACCACCGCATCGCATACGACACCGGCCGATTACATATGCGCCATCGATAAAGACCTTGGATAAGACGGGGCACGACCAATTGAGCTTGCCGTCCTACAATTCCCAATCGCCGCCATGTTCGCCTCGACGCGGCGGTGGTTCAAGCGCAATCGCACGCCTTTGGCCATCGGCGCTGGTGTTGTCGGCGCCGGCTACGTCGCGACCCAATATGTCCTGAGGAAGCTCAATGATGCGCGCGAGCGCATGAGCAGCGATCGCATAGCCAAGGAGAAGTACGTGCAGTCGCCATATACCCAAGATGTCCTTGTCGTCACCGGCTAACCCCTGAACCCCCCTATCGACAGTTTGCGACGCCGCTTCGAACAGAACCAGGAGGACTGCACCTTTACCGTCCTCGCCCTCCTACCTACCGCGACGACGAACATCCTCGAGGCCCTCAATACCGAAAGGATCACATACGAGATCCAGCAGATGAAGAGCCCAGCCAACAGGAAGAAGAGCATCAGCTCTCTCACCCCATCAAGCATATCCGAGGTCGGCACCATGGACGACGATGGCCGTAGTATGATCAGCGGATTCAGTGTGCAGAGCGAGGGTGGTGCATATCCCAGCTTCCTGGCCCCAGGACCTCTACCGTCTGTCGCGGAGGGCGAATCGGCCGGCGATGCTTCCCAACAAGAGGCGCCCAAGAAGCCGCGCAAGACTAAGAGACAGCTCTGGGATGACCTCAAGATCAGCTGTGAGCAAACTGGCCGTCCTCCATATTCTCACTGGACTCAAACTAACACACCCTTGAACAGCAATTACCCGCTCCTTCACCCTAATCTATACTCTCGGTCTCCTGACAATGCTCACACGGATCCAGCTCAACCTCCTCGGCCGTCGCAGCTACCTCTCATCCGTCGTCTCCCTCGCCACCGGCTCCGCGCGCGAGGGCGCCATCGCGCTCGAGAACAACGATGACGACGGCGATCTCGACGGGGAAGGCCAGGCCTACGGCTCCGATTTCGAAGTCAACCGCAAGTACCTCACCTTCTCCTGGTGGCTTCTCAACCGGGGCTGGGTAGACGTCATGCAGCGGGTCGAGTCCGCCGTCCGACAAGTCTTCGGCCCGCTCTCGCCTCGTGACACCATCACCTTCGACGCCTTCTCCAAGCTCACCCGCGAGGTGCGCACCATCATCGAAGGATCTTCGGCTGGTCAGGGAGGCGCGGCCGCAAGCACGCAATGGCTCCCCTTCCTTCTGCCGCCTCAAAACATGGAAGACTTTGTCCTCCGCGAATCCGGCATCCTGCTCGATGACTCCCAGCTCTCCTCGCCGCCCAGCGCAACCACCCCCGAAGGCGAGTCCACCATCTCCCTCCGCCGCTTACTCGACGAAACCGCCGACCTGATCGAGTCCCCCGCCTTCTCCTCCGTGCTCACCCAGCTTCTCGACGAGGGCTTCACCGTCCTTCTCGACAACAAACTCACCGTCGGCGCCTTCGAAACACCCTCTCTTCCCCCCGCCGTCCCGCCCGCCGTCACCCTCACCCCTGAC
>RANY01000094.1:0-59811 GCA_009805235.1 Neurospora pannonica FGSC 7221
GTTGAGGCCGGAGGGAGCAGCGACGCCGGAGGGAGCAGCAACGCCGGAGGGAAGGCCGTTGATGCCGGAGGGGGCAGCGGCCTGGCCACCGCAGGCAGAGCCGAGGATGGGAGAGGCAAGGGCGGAGCCAATGGTGGCGGCAGAGAGGGCAGCGCTGAAGAACTTCATATTTGCGGTTGTTGGTGGTTGTTGATTAAAAAGAGTGTGGAAAATTGTTCTAAAGAATGTGAGAGTAGTTGGTATTAAAGAATGACTGGTGATGATTAAGTATTAGTGAGTGAGTGTTGTGAGTGTGTGATGATGAGAGAAAAGAAACCGGTTGATGGAGGAAGACGACCTCGAGTTATATACAAGTTTGTCGTCGATTCTGACCTCCTCATCGCGCCCCCATGTCGACGACGTTGTCTGTGTGAGTTGTTCGCCATCAACCTTAGCGTCATGGTGATAGGCGGTCTCTCCTTTCTCTCCTTTCTCGGTAATCTCGCTGGATTGGCGGAGTTGAGCAAGCTGTCACTGGCAGCGACGGTGAGTTTGGGCGAGGGGCGTAAACGGTGAACGCATTCTCCACGGCCACGGCACTTGGGAACAAGGACTTCGAAGCTTGAACCACCCAACTGGTGTTGCAGATCTCAATGAGCCTGATGTCAAGGCCTGTCAACGACGGAAGGTCTCCGCAAATGATCGACGGTGTAAAGGACAGCTGCAGGGTCTCGAATCTGGAGACTAAGGTGAGGCTAGGAGAAACTCCATCACAGCTTCGTCCATGTAAATGCACTTATGGCTTGGCAGGGAGGCAGGGTCTGAGACAGAGCGGTGGACGAAGGTGATATTGGTCGCTGTAATTTTTGAAGATGTCTTGACAGTATCAAGGAGAGGGAAAAATCCATCTTGGTGGTGTTCTGATATTCCAGTTACTGATGTTCACCTTCGCAATAAACTTCGACCCAGCGCAGCACGTTTTCTTCTACACCAAGAACAGTACCATTGTGCAGATCAGGTACAGCGTAATAGCCAATGCAAGATGAAGCAGTGAGATTGGGATGTTGGGTTGCAAATGCACAAGGGAACCTGGGGACGTGCCGTTTAGTTCAGGGGTTGTTTTAGTGAAGAAACAACAACGGCACTTCTGATCCAATGGTAAATTCCGTCAACGTCGTCCACTCAGGGGCTCCATCCAGATCCCCGGCTCCCCGGCTGTCGATCACTTCCCGTTGCGCCACTCTAGCCTCAACTCACCGTTGTCACCGCTCTACCGACTTTTTGAAAGCCTCTTTCGCTTGTTGGTGCTGGAGAATTGCTCCAACTCTTTTGATATGACCGGAATAAATAGTGGCAAGGGACGCCTGCTATGGTCATTCAACAAAGACCGTTGCTTTTTTTTTTTTTTTTTTGCTTTCCCTCATCTCTCCGCAGTGTGCAAGCGACAAGGCGTATGTGGAGAACTCCAGATGACGGCGAGTTTCCCAAATTGCCCAACTGTTTTAATTTTGGCCAAGGTTGCAGATCGTCTCTTATCTATCCCTCATGAAGGCATCGCGGGTGTTAGTATCTTTGTTCGTAAGATGAAAGGGTAAAATGGCTCAACGGCAATGTAAAACCCAGTTTATTGCTGTCTCAGAGAGCAATATCATGAACAGACTTGTAGAGCTAAAGTGATGTCGGTTTCAAGGCTATTGATCTTCGCCAAGCCAAGCAGACAAGTGGGCGGTGCTCGGCGATGGTAATGCTCCGTGATGGAGAAAACACCGTCGATTCGGGCAAGATGTGGGAGGATCACGAGTCAAAAGCCAAGAACAAGCCAAGAACACCAAGCTTCCAAAGATTCTCCGCCAGTTTGGAAACAAGACGCCATGTTCACCAATTACACTAGCTTGACGGCCAAGACTCAGCTCGACGATGGCGATGGTCTGGTCTATCTGGGAGACAAGTTCATCCTGGCAGTCCTGGGAAAAGAGGCATCCGGGGGCGAGATCTTGCAGGAACAATCGCGCCGCTGCTGCCGGGTGCATTGCCGGCATTGGTTTGCGCGTGCTGTGGTGAGGTCGGCCCATGCTTGTGCTGTGGCGTAGAGCATGTCTGCCGATGCCAAAAAGTCACGATGGCTTCATTGTTAGTAACTGAGATCAAGCCGGCCAGGTCTGTCCGAGACTAAATGCAGTTTTGTGGTCGAAAAGAAGTCATGCACTGGATATGATGGTGTTGAAGAAGGAAATGCGATGATGCGAATCGGTTGTTTGGTCGGAAGTGGGATGAATTCGTTGGAAGAGTTGCACGGATCAATGTCATGTAAACACCGTGAAGCGTTAGCGTGCAGTTGCCGCTCATGAGCTAATCATGCGCATAAAATATAATATCAATCACAAGCGCCAGTGGTTTAGTGGTAAAATCCATCGTTGCCATCGATGGGCCCCGCGTTCGATTCGCGGCTGGCGCATAACTTTTCCTTTTTTTTGCACTTCTTTTTTTTTGGACATCATGACAATGTGATGATAGAAGACGTTTGTTGACACTCACGCATAGTAAGTAGTAGTTGTGTTAGACAATCAGTTCTATGCTTCAAAATGTTCCTTTCTTTTGTGAATTAAACCGTCGTATGAACAGAAGTTTGAGATTGACAATTTGTTTTTCTTTTTCTTTAATTGAAATTCGAGCTCATAAACAAACTCAACACAGTTTTCAAGCCTTGACCAGTTCAACATGCAAATGTTTGCATTATCTTCACTGTTCCTGTCGTATTCATATTCTTCTCCAGTTCATATGCTCATCATAGTTTTGGATCAACAAGTTAAACTGACCGTGGTGCTTTCAAACATTGTCTTCGCCGTATTGTCAACATCATGGATGTCTTCTAACGAGTGGCTATTCAACCCACATCATTGCGTTCGTTCGCCTTCCACATAAGCACCGGATCATTGCCCCTCTTCAAAACATAAGAGTCTTCCGTATTACCTTTTGATTTCGCCATTGAACATTATGTCATGAGGTTCCCGTTGCGAAGACCGAAGTGTAGTTTCGCCTTGTGAGCAATATCGCATAGGTACCTGGAAGCTCACATCTCACTAACAGATAAGATCCTGTTTCGGCTTGATCATGGGCTCTGCTGATAGCGATAACTTAGCGAAAAGTAGCCTCGAGATCAACGAGGGCATTTCATTGGCCGATGCCCACGAATGGAAGCTTCCATAAGTGCTTGATAAGATAAGCACTACCGGATACGCGCGTCGATAAGTGCACTAACAGTCATGCTTAAGCCAAAACAAGCTTGACACTATTGCGATGTTAGTGCAGAACGAAGCTTTACATGTTTATTTTGCGTAGATTACACTAACAGCATAACAGATAATCGCAAAACCCTGCTATCTCGCGAATGTTCCTCGGTTTGTCCTCGCGCGGTCTGAGAAGCCATCCCCAAATCTTGGCATTCCTTGGCAACCTTTTCTAAACTGAAATGACGATCTGCACCTGCCGCCCTTATCGATAAACACACTGACCCCTGACTCCCTCACCTTCTCATCAGCGAATGCCTTCATCTTCCTCTTTGCTTCTTTCCTCTTTCCTAATCTCGATTGACCATCGCGACCCTTTCCTCTTCATATCATATTTGTGACTACCGTCCTCGTCGGCCATCGCATTGATCATGTTTCCCGACGCTGGAAGAAGGCTTCATCTTCGCCGCAAGCGTCAAGTTCATGGACCGTTATATTTCCGCAGTTGCTGTCGCGACGTCTCAATTCATTTTCATCTCGATTCCCAACGGAATCTTGGGGTCCAGAACAAACCGCAGATGAACCGACCAAAGAGTGTGGTGTGCCGGCAATCGCCAGTCGGTGGTGCGTTTTCCTTGCCCAGCAGTGCCCAGGTCGCACCATAGGGAACCATACAAGTATGGTGGTGTGATTGCTACTCTCTTGGCGAACTTGTGGTCCATCGACCATCGGGCTCAAGTCGGAAACTTGGGGGTTGCAAGGGGTTTTCAGTGTCAGCGGACTCAACAGTTCACCATCTAGCCAACCGTTATTGCCCGTAATATGGGGGGAAAAGAATGTTCATCGGACTAATGACCAAAAACTGCTGATGTCATCTGAAAGAATCGTTAGGATCGTTCAGATCTTGTGTTTCTGACAATCTGACTACGTACTACGTTTTACCAGGCTTTCCCCGGATTATTTGCTTCCCCCCTGTAACGACCCTGTGAGTGTGGGCTAACCGAACGATGGACCGTAACCGCCCGTCGGCGGTGGCCATGATTGAATTGACGATGTTTACGCGAAAGGAACAGATGTATTTGAGGAGATTGAATCCCCTTCGTTTGTTCTGGAATACTTACCTTTTCTATCTATCATCAGCATTTGTTTACTACAAAGCATCATCTATACGAGTGATACATTACTGTGGTTGTTTGTGATAAACACCATCACCACCATCACAGCATAAACCACCAACACCACAATCAACACTACCAGAACTTTGCCATCAGTTGCCAAGACCAACGATAGTTGAACCAAACCATCAAGCATCAAGCATCAAACACCTTACAAGCAAACGGTTATCAACAACAAGCGAGTAAAACACAATTTTAGGTATGTAAAACCCAAACCTCCAGTCAAACCATCAACACCACTAACATCCACCTCAGCCTCCCACGTAACACCACACAACAAACAAAACCAAACAAAACCAAACAACACCCTACCACAACCACAACAAAACAACAACATCACCAATGGAAGACCAAGAATACTACCACATGATGATCTCCGACCTCGAGCGTCTCGAGCGCATCCGGCACCATCATACTGCCAACCCCGAAATTCCTCCTCCATCACCTCCTCCCCGCCAACAACCCTACCACTGGCATCCCTCCTATTTTGACCATCCCGAAGATGATCAAAGTAAAAAACTGGGGACGACGACGACAATCTCTTCTGCTGCTTCGTCGCCTACTTCAGAACACCGTCCATCTAGTCCATTGCTGTCGGGGTTGAGAGGGATGGTGTTGGCGGGGTTGGATGTTTTGCACTTGCATCATCCTCATGGCTCGCGACCGCATTCGTCGCATTCACATGGGAGCGAAAATGGAAGTGGGAGTAAAAACAGAAGGAATTCATCGGGGAGTCAGGGGGGGCATTGATCGTTCATGAGATGAGTGAGAGGAGGATGAGGAAGGTGGAAGGAGGATGGATGGTTTCACGATTTGACTTTTCTTTGCTTTGATCAAAAGGAGTTCGGAGGAGTTTCGGGCCTGGTCCTGATTAGGAAGAAAGGCTTTGTTTACTGGAGAGAAGAAGAGTATAATACCCGACCAGCAGGTCAAATTCTGAAGCTTCAATGACACACACACACAAGAACGGCATTGTTATTCCCACTCAGTTCACTTGTTCGCCAACGCCATGTTTCCTGCCTCGGCGCCCTGAATTCATGGACTCCCCTTACTCTCACTCTATTCATCACCCTCCCTCGTCTCAACCACAAACCTCTGCACCGCCCAAAACCCCCTCATATACGCAATCCCCAAACCAAAATCCTCCTGCGAAATAACCTGCGAAGCGGTCGACATCTTCCGCACCAAATACTTCCTCTTGAGCTCCCACCTCGTCACATCACCAGTTTCAAGCACCTCTCGAGGTGGGTTCTTCGGGTGCGGCGTAGCCACCATCAACACCCAGAGAAAGATGCCAGGAATCTCTTTCCACCTCTTTGGGCCAACAGCAAGGATATTCTCGTACAGAGTCTGCGACTGGGCCTCGGTCTTGACGACGGAGATGGGCTGCATCGTGGAAATGGAGGCGGTGAATATCAGGGCACAGAGCTGGATGGTTCGCGTGAAGAGATCAGGCTCGAAAGACGCGGAGGCTAAGAGTCCGTGAAGACATGATGCTATGGCTCTTATGGTGGTGACAGGGATGGGGTCAACTGGCTCTGAACCTGGAGATGATTCGGAGGCTGGTTCAATGATCATTGCCGTCAGACGGAGAATACGGCTCAGTGTGTGAGCTGCAGTGGATGTCAAGCCGAGAGCATGCATGCTCTGCAGGAATGAGATGCGAAGATCGGGTAGTAGGGGGGAAAGCAAAGGAATCGGTATGTTAGGGACTGGCATATGTGGAGGCTGGGGGTCATTTCGATCGTGTATGAGGAGATCTCGTTCATAGGTAACGGCTACTGCATGATCCAGACTGATAGTAGGGTTGTCATTAGCTTGCTGTGACTTTCGGTAATTGTAGCATGGCAACGAAGGGTGCTGAGGAAGTCGAGCTTACAGCATAAGGACGGCAAGAGACATGGGGTCACTCAAGCCTGGTCGGCCGTCTGCTGGCTGAGCGAGATACTTGAGCCCTCTCAAGTGCGCAACCAGGCTCTCTTCTTTACCCCATAGCCACTGTCCGGTTATCCACATGTCAGCACACACTGATATACGTTATGGGGTAGTTGAGAAGCTCGTTTGAACACACCTCGATAACAGCCAGGTTCATGATCGACCTCACTACGTCATCCAACTCATATACTCCGCTCCCGATAGCTCGGTTTATCATTCCCAGCACGTTCACTTTGATAGCCAGCGGCTCTGGATAGCTTTCAGCATCATAACCCCGTTCAAAGGCTTGGAAAACTGAAGCCATGAGTATGCCAATCTTGGGAAATAGCTGCGATTGCATCATCCACGGGAGCACCTGTTGACGAAAGAGGGGTGGGGTGTAGTCTCCTTCGATTGAGACAAGGTTGGGAGCCACAAAGTCGAGGACTATGGTGAGTTTGAACATGTCAGCACCATGTCAACCGAGCGTTGAGAGCAAGAAAAGCGGGCTTACAGTAATGCATCAATTCGGTATTCCTCAGACTGTCGTCGATGTGAGAACTTCCCAGACAACTTGTGATAGACGTCAATACACCTCCCAGTCCCAGACCAATCTTCAGTGACACTCCTGCGCGATTCTTTCCCTTCCTGTACTCGGCATTACATCCCCTGCTATGTGTCATCACATCTCCTCGATATTCAGCTACGCCATATTCCGTCGAAGAATTGCTTGCTGGGCTGTCGCCGTGGGTTGCATCATGGCGTTGCTTCTCAGCTCTGTATTTCCTGTCAGAATCAGAAACAACATAGACAGCCCACTGGCTAGGATGATGAAGCTTTTCGGGCTGGCGCTTGACTCGCATCACCAATTCCTGAGCGGACGTGACTTTTATGCCACCCGGTCCAAGAGCAGCAAGACTGGCACATGTGCTGAGTTCCAGGGGAAATGTGCACTCGGCTCTTGGCCATCGTCTCGCGCAGTTAGGGCATGGCTGGCCTGGTGATGTTGGTGGCTGACACTGTTGCCTCTGGAGTTAACACCAAGCTTGCCCTCAACAATAGGAGGATGACTTAGAACTTGCCTTTTGTTTCCTCCTCCGACATTCAGTGCACGACTTTTTGATCCTTTCCCGTCGGTTAACATTGCCATCACTGGATGAGGAGATCATCTTCGCTAATGAACCCGATGGAAGGGTTGACCTAGCCGAGCTGCACAAGCCTTACAAAAATGGACAATTGAAATGCAGGATTTCGGAGAACAACACCGAGCGCATCACCAGATCATTATATGCGACGACGGCATTCCAAGCCAATGACCGGTCTCTCGGGACAGCAATAAGATACGTACCTCTGCTAAGTGCTAACGGATGGCCCCGCTCTCCTAACCAACGAAATGTCCTGGTGCGGTGTGAGCTGATTGATATTCGTTCAGCTGTAGGGCAGCAGAAACGTGACGAAGTGGGCCTATGGAATCTCAGCCCTGGACTATGCGTAATCAGGCTTCCTTTTTGTTCCCAATTGGGCAACAAAGCACGGAATAAACCGAGGAGATATCGAGATCAGCGAAAATCGCTCCTTGGGAAATGAGGCTTAGATGGTCTGGGCACCAAGAAGGTAATTGTGAAACCGTACTATTGAGGAGTTAATAAGAACTCGCAGCTTAAATCAACATTGCGTAGTTCACTGTCGAACAGTAAATGTCCAGGACGGGGAAGTCATGAGTGCGGCCCAGACCGAATCGAAGGCACCGACCATGGGGTCTCATTCGGTTGTGATAAAGCTTGTTGGGGGTGTAGGCTTTGACCTCGGCTGAACTTACCGGAAGGAAAAAGTCTAGGCGAGTCCATGCCTCCCAGGGTAGTCTCCTTGTGGGTACCGTCCATGACCGTTGCGAGTGAAGGGGCCATGTGGTTGGGTAACTGGCTCGATGGTACCTGGGAAAGCAGTGATCGGACATATGGAAGAAAAAAGAGAACATGATGAAGAAAAATTACTTACCGTAGACATGGCTTGGGATCGATCCTATCATCATGTGAGGAACTTCCAAGGGCCCGGATGTGTTGTAGGTCCGGAGATGCTGTCAGCGCTAGATCACCATGGTAACACTGCAACCTTGATAAGGTAGGAAGTAATGTATTGGTGACATAACAGATATGGGCCCTATGAAGATTATCTCGACTCTTTGTGTAGATGGTGCGTGCTGCTAATCTACCGAATATTCGAGAACCCGATCCTTGGATGGATCATGAGCCATCAACATAAACATTACTTGTCGCGGTACTAGCTCCTCCGCAGTCTTC
Source organism: Neurospora pannonica FGSC 7221 (assembly GCA_009805235.1). Classification (NCBI taxonomy): domain Eukaryota; kingdom Fungi; phylum Ascomycota; class Sordariomycetes; order Sordariales; family Sordariaceae; genus Neurospora; species Neurospora pannonica. The sequence goes on from RANY01000094.1 coordinate 8,596, forward strand.
TTCCTCATGTGTCATCAGGATGCTCTTGCTGTCCGAAAAGCAGGGGAGGCTGGTTCGTTCTTCTGTGTCCGTAGTTGCTCTGCAGTGGGATCAAAGGGCCAAAGCAACGAGGAAAGCAACAACAATGCCTCTGACAACCCTGTCGAAAGTTGTTAGTTACGTGATTGAACGAAAGAAGCTCAGAGAAAGGAAACAGAGTGCAGTGGAGACCTGGCTAAGCACATACCCACTAACAAGACCATGAGTCTCGGAGACTGCAGCGCTTTTGGCATTTCCAGCAGTGTCCACAGGCTTGCCGTCATGAGCAGTGTTGCTTTCCTGGGCGCCCACATCTGTGCCAGTGGGGTCGATCAAGGTGACAGAGGTGGAATTGTCTAGCGGCCATGTCGTGTTGGTGAAGTTGCCGAAAGAGGTTCCGTTCGCGGTAAGAGAGGGAAATGCAGAAGGAGCCGAGGAAGTGAGGCCACTGCTGGTAGCCGCTCCATTGGTAGTTTCGCTGCTGGAGATTGCAGCGGTGCTGCTCTGCTCAGCATCTTGTGAGATCACGATTGTTGCAAGTGCAGAGTTGGGCTCGCTGCCAAAGACAGTGACGGTTGAAAGAGCGACGGTGGTCACGGCAGCCTGGGCATTGGGAGAATTGGCCAAGTCGACCGGGACGGTGACAGTCTTGTACACGGTCGGTTGCTGGGCGATGTTTTGGGCTTGGACGACAGAGCCTGGAGCATCAGCAAGCAGCATGAGGATGCCGGGAACCAGGGGCATGATGGTGAGCATCTTGAAGCGTCCTGATAGCGTGTTTGATGAATCAACCTATGTTGTGGTGGGAGGTGTAGATGATGCAAGCTGCAAGGAGCAAGAAACCAAGGAGACCAAGGATCTGGGAGAACAAGAACGTCAATGATCTGAGTGTGCCAGGATGTGTGGGATACGGGAGAAGAGACGACGAAATGACTCTGAACTTGAAGTTGACGGGGAAATCTCCGGCAATGGTTGTGGGAGAGGGGAAGATGGAGGACTTGGAAGGCAATCACACAAGATGCAACTGGTGCCTTCATTCGACCATATGTGCTTCTCGCGTGGGAAGGTCATCATGGAGGAAAGCGCTGCTCCTTCGCAATGTGGATGCCAGTCCACGTTCATTTGATAAGATCGTGGGCGCCTTCCTCGCCGTTAGATGAGACTCTTGAGGGGACCAGTGTTGAGAGGAAGGTGCGTTCCCTCTTTGGCTTGCAAAAGCAGCAAGACCCGCACTGATCAGACCAGACATCGGGTGCAACTGCCGTTCATAATGGGGAGAACCCTTATGGTTCTTTGCTTCATCTTTGGGTGCTGCAATTGTTAAGATGATAGTCGCGATGGAGGATTCGATCATCACCCACCGCTCCTGTGACCTTGATCGCCGAATTCTTCCGTCCAAGAAGGTACGCCAGGTGGGAAATTTGATTGCTGAGGTGGCGTGGAAGGAACAACATCAATGCAAACACTTCTCGCATAGGCGAATGATGCATCGCCCAAAGAAAGAACACCAAACCAAAACCGTGTCATTAAGTCCAACATAGCCCTCAGCCCGTAGAAATTACATTGCGCTACGAATAACCGTGTGTTCATTCGCTCGCTCAACCATCTTTGAGGCACTCCATCATGCCTCATCGACTTGACTAGCCGTACAGCCTCCCCTCTTCTCAAGAACATGACCATAGCCTGTATRTGTGCGTGGGTATCATGATGAAGTCGCAGAGTGTAAAGACATTTGCCACAGACATGCACGCGTATTAATTCCATTCCATGCCCAGAACGCCGAACAAAAGGATAGAAACTGATGATAAAGGAAAGGGTAAAAAAAGCAAATCCAAAGGACAAAAGCCCGGAAAACACTGATGCGATGATTGTGATGGGGCCCGCGAGCAAATGCTGAAAGTGGAGATGGCCGCGCAACCAAATAACAAAACTCAGAATACTGGACGACACACTCCTTCTTTTCCTTCTGGGAAGATGGGCTTGCCTGGTCCAACCCGTTCTCAAGTTCCGTGGGAAAGAAGAGTCGACAAAAGGAACAGGGAGCAAAAAGGAAAAAAAGAACAGAAAACAGGACCGCGTTGAAATGTCAAATGGGTATCAAACCGATGTCGTTTGAACAGACGATCTTCCCTGCTCAGACGCCGTGGGTGCCGTGTCTCTAGCTTGACCATGTTGTGATGCTCCTACCCCCCCTCCTCCAAATCCCGATGATAAACGAGGGCTTCGATTAGTAGGGTATGAGGAGTGATGCGATGATACGGGAGGCTCCATCGGCGCAGGAAGAGACGTGGGAGTTTGCGGTTGCTGTTGTTGCTGTTGCTGCTGTTGCTGCTGCTGTTGTTGTTGCTCCCGATGTTGCTGCTGTTGCTCCCTGCCTGATGTAGTACCCGGCCAGCTGGAACTGTAATCACCTGCCAACCGGGGACCCATCTCTGATGAGGAGGACGTCATATGAAGAGTTCGGGGTACACTCTCGGGATGTGGTAACGAATGCTGCCCACTTTTGCTTGCCGCTACCGGATCATACGGACTGGCGACTGGCGAGTACCGGTACGATGAGTTGTAACCATGATAACCAGCACTGAGAGGACTGAGCGGCTGAGAAGTAGAAACAGCAGTCCTCGGCGACGGAGCAATAGGTGCCGGCGCAATCGGCTGGTTGGGTTGTGGCATGTTTTGACGGGCTCGACTCTCATCTTTCTTGGGACGACCCCGTTTCCGACCAGTGGGAGCCGCGCTCAGAGCTGATGTCGGAGGAGGGACACCTGGCGAAGGGAGACCGTTAGGCCGTGGTTGAATGTTCACAGGCTGTGCTATTGGGGTGGGAAATGGTTGATGGCCGTATGGTCGCATGGGCGAATATAGCGGCCTTTCCTCGGCAGGGCCAACTGCCCGCCTTTTTGCATAATGCTCCTCCGAGTCATCGACCGAGTTCCGTTTTTGCGGCGACAGTATCGGTCTCTGAAACGACGGCCTGCTCACCATGGAGTTGTAAGCCTGAATGCATTGATTCACGGTCCTCCCTGCACATTTCAAGTTAGAGGCTGCAGTACATAGTTTGGGCCATAAAAGAATCCTTAACTCACCTCGAGGAATCTGAATAGAGTGCCAGTCTGGTTGATGGATGTTATGCTGCTTGATGAAGTCTATCATGTCGTCCACATTGACGCTAACCTTGATGATTTCCCCTAAGAGGAAGCGCTGTGCGAGAAGAGACATGGGTAAGCGAGAGGCGGGGGCGGGGAATATAGAGCCAACTTGGAAAGAAGCATTCATACCTTTTCTTCCTCATCAAACGACGACTCCATGATGGAGGTTTGGTTCCTGGAGTCTGCCGTCGACGGGAGGGAGGGAAAAACGAAGGACAAAAAGAGAAATGGCCGAATGATATCTAGTCATTTGTCGAGGGCCAAATATGACTTGTTATTCGTCGGGCGGGCAACAGGCCGGGGTGATGCTCGTGATCGGAGAAGACGGGGCAGAGTTGCAGTGGCGAAGCGCACTCCTTCATATACGAATAGGGGGAATTGTTGCTTGCGGCAGTCAAGCTGAGAAGTTGCTTGGAGCTGGTGGCGCTTGATGGTGCTTGATGTTATGCTGCTGCTGCTTCCTGCTTGATAGTGGAGGCAGGCTTGTGGGTAGTGGTGCTTGTTGCAACAACAACCTGCTTGCTCCCACTCAACTGCGCGCGCGCCGCCTGCAGGGCATCCAGGATAAGGACGGACGGGAATGGGGACGACAGGGGTCAGTGTACTAGGTGAGATATGAAACGAAGGTCGACGACAGCCAGAGTCGAGATATGTACACTATGCGGATTGCAGTCAGTAGTGCCAGAAGGCGTTAATCCGTCATGTCCACGGCCGTGGGGTCACGAAAACCAGGGGGTGGGTGAAGCGAGCGAACGGATCCCTCTTGCGACTCCAAGGTCCAAGACACTCTCGCCAGACCGGGAGATGAGTGGAGGACGGCAGCCTGGAATCGAGCAGGGCAGGCGGCAAAGAGACGCGAGCAGTACAGTGGGAAGCGCGCGTCTTCCCGTTGGCCTGCGGAGTTTCGAGTTACCGTAGAGGAGAGCGGCGATGGGCGAGTAGATGTTGTCCAGTTGGATGGCAGGCGAGACGATGTTGCTGTCTCTGTCAATGTTCCACTGTTGCACTGTCGCACGGGGGGTGGTGGGCGCCCCGGTTTCCAATGTTGGTGTTAGTGAGTGCTCCACTGTTGAAATGACCCCGGTCCGGCTGTCCAGGCGTAGTGGATGGGATGGGACTTGACTGAGGTTAAATCGGCGACAGCGACAAGGAAGGACCAGAACAGCGACAAGAACGACAACAACAAACAACACCCCGGATTTGTTCACCTGGCTGACCTCGCCGTCTAGCTTTCCACTCCTTGTCCAGTCGGCGTGTTTCGCAGGGGTGGCCTGTCAAGGTCAACGGTTCTGTAACAGATTCGACTTTCTTTTTTTCTGAGATCGCGTACTGAACACTCGCACCTTTTTTTTTTTGAGATAATCCCATGCAGCGAGTACCGTCAGATAACCGGATACAAGGTGAGATCTCGACTGGCGCAACTGTCTGTCCAGGTCCAGGTTCCCACTTGTGTCGTCCAGTTACGCAACGCAGAGCGCAAAGAGGGAGAGTTGCAAGGTAGACAAGGGTGTCTCGTAAGATTGCGGTTGCAGCTGCAAGCGGGCAGATCAAGTGACTGCGCGTGTGGTGAAAGGGTGCTGCCGGCCCACTAGCCACTTTTCCTCAGGCCTTGCCTTTTGATCGCGGTGGTATCGATGGATGTAGCCAAGTATGTAGGTAATAATCATGTGTGAGTGAGTGTGTGTGTAGTGTGTATATCTGTGTGTGTCTTGATGGTGGTGTGGATTCGCCCAAGCCAAGCAGTTTGCCGCGAAAAGGAAAGATTGAAATACACACCCGACAAGCAGCAGGAAGCATGTATTGACGGGAGGTAGCCGATAGCAGGAAAAGGACGACGGGCCGGGGCCGATCCATGTATCTGAAGGCGAAGAATGATAGACGCGTGACTTGTGTGTGTTGAGTGCCGTCCATCCAGCCTTGAAGGCTGCTCAGCCGATGAAAGTCAGTATCAGGTATTGAAAGTTGACTGCGACTTCGGAGTACTTTTTCACCTCAACTTTGATTCGACGAGAACTTGGAGAAATGGAGGACATGGAGGACAAATATTGGGCCCGTCATTCCCGTCATGTCGATAACATCCAGGTTGACCACCTGGTCGCCTCAAAGGGCCTGGCCGCGACCCAGTTCGCCCAGCAAACTCTCGCTCTGGAAAAAGGGTATACAGTACGGAAGTACTGTCTCGGGCAGAGAGACCTTGGCTGACGGGAACTTCCCCCTCCTCCCGTCGCAACCCAAACCTCCAATGTTGATGAAACAACTTTGACAACCGACCAAGCAGATGCAAAAAAAAAAGTCATCCGTGACCGATCACGAACATTTCCAGATCCACCTCGGTCTTGGAACGTCGCAACGCGTTTCTGTGCGGGCCGAAGGGAACGAGCTACTTCAGCAGCTAAATAAAATATCCGGCCGCAGGAAAAAAAAAAAAAAGGAAAAAGAAACGAAGGAGAAAGAGGGAAGCAAAATGACGGCGACGACGCAAAGACGGACGGCATCCGCGGTTCCGCCGAGAGTGTTGAGTGTTGCTGCTGCTGCGAACTGCGACCGAAAGCCGGGAAGCTGAGACATATGGTGGACGAAATGACTGTATCGTTTTCCCGGTTGGGAAGAGGGTGCTTGCTGTCGCGACCGTGAATCGACTGCCAAGGGAATCTGCCATTATGTCGAACTGTAGTCGAGTGTCAAGCCTCCAACAGTTGCAGTCGCATCGGATCCATTCATCATGGCAGCGCTGCAATGGGAATGGGATGATGCGCCTGAATGCCTATGATGGGGAGGGTTGACATGGGGGGTCCCGCTATGGGTCCCGCCATACATGATGGACGGAGGGATGCTTGGCCCTACGATGGATGCACCACCTACTCTCACTCAAACCACCACTCCCACTTCGACCTCTCTCCGATCCCATGCTCGCCATGCTTCAATGGCCGCGTCGTCGTCCCGTGTTGACCAGAGCCCCCCATTTCATCCATCCAGATTCAGCATGGCTCTTTCAAAATGGCAGCACCATCCCCTCCACCCCTCCAAAGACATCCATGGCAGGTTACCCAGCATTTCCATGACGGAAAGGGAAACCTCATGGTGAACACCATCACTGTCCACCGTTGACCATCACTTTTTTTCCCCGCTGTCGACTTTGACCTCGTCAGCTCGACTCTTCTCTTTGATACGCATCTAGCACCCAAAGGGATGCTCGAAATGTCCTTCATAACATGTCGCCTGCAGGCTTGCAGATTGGCCTGATGATGAATGGACAGCCATATGCATCCGAGAACAGCGTGCAGCTGCACATGTGACCCCCCATTTGCTGGCCTGCCGCCATGATAGGGTGTGGCTGCTCTGGGGAAGTGTGGCCAGCAGACGGATATGGTGGTGGTCGTAGTGGTGGTGGACGGTGGTGGACGGTGGTGAATGAGATTTGGCGGCGACCCTTTTTTTTGCGAACCCAACCCAACTCGGGCGAACGTGTTCAACCAACCCCCGACCCTTTTTCTTCCGGCCGTCGCTGTCCGAGATTTTCAGCGACACCTCTCTTCACACTCCCTCATCGTGCCCCCTCGTCGGTCGGTGAGCCACGATCGCGGCGGCGAAAATGACGGTCCTGTTGCAGTCGAGGAAACGCTGAGCCTCTTTTCCCTCTCGGTCGCTCGGCCTTCCGGTTCTCGTCTTGCTATCAAGTCGCACGAGGAAACTCTGTYGAAGGTGAGCTGCGACGTCTTGACAAAACTTTGTTCAATTGGCCCATTGATCTCTGCGGTCGGTAGTTCGAGTCCCCACTGACTAGAGGTCGGAAGGCCTGTTTCGGCGACCATTGGACGCTGTGCTGAAAAGGCTCGCCAATGAGGGTGTTTGCGCGGCCATGTTCCATCACACGAGCTGAGGAGCACACGTCAAGCGTTCGTCCTTATAAGAGCCGCATCGTCCGGGTTCATGGAAAAGAGTGAAATGTGATATCGGCCATGGTGGTTTCTGAGAAGTTGTCGCCGTCGCCGCCGTCGTCCTCGTCGGAATGGGTGAAGCTTCCATGAGAATTCTGGAAGAAACAGCGATGGCGGTCCACAACATGGAATCCCATGAGCGCCTTTAAATGTCTGCAGTGACCTCGGACACTTCTCCACATAAAGCTGCTGCAAGATGAGCTGGCAGGGCACCAAGCAGCAAGGTCCAGCACGTCCAGCACAGCACAGCACACACTTTTGCTACACCAAGGGACCATGGCAAAGAGCACGGCAGGGCGGACGGATCTGGCAACAATACCAGGCTTTGCCGGGCCATCAACTATATAGATACCGGCCTTATTAGGTTGCTGCTGGCTGTCCCATTACGTCGTGTTCGCTTTGTTGTCAATGTTGTGCCCTGTCTGCGCCCGGGTTGCATATGATGTTTATGCGTTTCGCCCTGTTCCATGTCTCTTTGGTTTTTCTTTATCTTTTGGTCCGAGGCGAGGTGCTACACTATGGGAATGTGTCGCCGAGGTCCTTCCAGAAAGGAGGGAGAACATGGTTCAACGACGTTGCACACAAAGATAAGCTCGGCGGGAGCGAAGACGGTCCCTGACATATGAAATCAGATACAGCATATATCGAAGCCGGAAACCGTCAGAGACACTACACCCGTCGCAGTATCTCACTCTCCAGGCCTCTTGTAAGCTTGAAAAAGTGACCAGTGGTTTGCAAAGAGCGCCACGCAGTTGCAGCAGTTTCGAATTCCGATGGAAGGGGCACGATATGTGGTTATTGTTCCACAGATGGCGATGGCGCACAGGTTGGGACGAGAACGCCAGTACCTACATACAATGCAATGTTGTCGGTCATCGCTGTTGAGAAACGTGAAGATGACATGGAGGGTTGGGTTTGGCATGTCCGGAATCCGTCCTGGATTCTGAGCTTCCCCATCCGGATGTCCTCAGACCTGACCTTCCGCTCTGCTTAAAACCTTCTTTCTCTTCATCAAGACAAAGTGGAAGAGACATAACATGAAAATCGCCCAATTCCGGACCATTCGTGATCTCAATTCACTCTGGAGACAAGCCATTGCCCGTCAATGAAAGAACAGGGCTCTTCTCACGTCGAATGGCGGAAAAATGGCTGCCCAACGCCGACACATCCAAACGCATTGTCCATTGATGTGATGAAGTGGGGAACTTTTGCCGGTCGAATGGGAATTCCATGCCATTTGCGCCGCCAATTGATGGTGGGGTCAGCACGCCCAGGAGACACGACAGCTGCCGAGTGCCATTGGTTTTCAGCTGCCGGGCCGTCGTGGGCTGCCGAGGCTGCCAAAACTGTAGAGGTCTGCGGCAGGCAAAACCACTCACCGGCACACAGTACCGGACAGTAACAGGCTCACGGTGGCACGGCCCCAGCCGGATTGCCTGCCACAAGACTCACTCTGGCAGTGGACTGGACTTTTGAATGGCGATCTCTTTTTTGACCCTGCGCCGATACCAATTGGCCGTAGCGCCGACGCCGCGAACGAACAATTCCCATTGCTACGCTCGTCCCCAGACCCTCAGAATTCTGACTGCAACTTGGCACGCCGAGAACAGCGACTCCCTCTTGTTCGGCCCTGCGCGTCGTCTGCTCCATTCAGTTCCCTTTTACGTCCACCGTCGTCGCCAACCCTTCGAGTCTCTCTTTGGCAGCACATCCAATAGTTCACAATACTAATTGCTTCACACAACTGAAGCGTGGCAGTTCGTCGCCTCCAACCCTCTCCAGCATCAGAGTCGCCAGCCAGCGGTCCAGTCGCAGTTGAGCATGCTGTCGCAAATATCAAGGAGCCAAGACAACACCGCAACGGCAACAGAAGAATAACGGCACCAGCGACCGTCATCTTTTCCTTCCCTCCACGAAAGCACCACGCTTTAACCGACTACTCGGCCACATCAACTTGCATCATTCTACCGCCGCTTCACCTTTCCAGCACCTCGAGACGTCACCTTCTTTTCAGCCCGTCGCTCGCTCCACTCTCACCTTCTCAAGACCTTTGCGCCTAAGCCTACCGACTCCGCCGACCGTCTCCTTTTCTCTAGGTTGCCTTCTCGATCTGCACCTTCTTAGCCCTGGCAACACCTTTCTTCCTCGAACTGCCAACTTCGTACAGCAAACGTGCCCTAAGTGCCCTCGACACACAGACACACCGAACCACTACTCACAGTCCCTTATTCGGGTGCGCGCAGGGCGACCCCAGCTGCTGCATCCACCATGGAGGACGGCCGTCACACACCGGACTCGACGAAGGGATCAAAGTCGGAGGAGCACTCCAAGATGAACGGCTCCAAGCTGAAACGGGATGGCGCCAGCAACGCCAGCAATGCGGCCACGCCAAACGGCTCCCAGACTGGAAACTCGAGACCCCCAAGCATGTCGCCCGACGAACACAAGGCCGCGAGTGAGAGCACAGCAACTCCCACCGAAAATGCCCCGACACAGAAGCCTTCGCGAAAGGCGTCTCAGAAGAGCATGAAGAGGGAACCGGTGCTTTTCAACCATCTCCCCGACGTGAGGGAAGAGGCATGCACACACTTCCAGGTCATTCATGACTGTCTCTATGGCTCAAAGAACATGGGTGCATCCGAGCACGACGCGTTGGATTGTGACTGTGCGGAAGAATGGCGTAAGTGAAAATATCTTCAGCTTCCCCTGGCCGCTAGCGTCGTGTCCGCCTCCCGCCCGCCCGCCGTATGCCCCCTGACCGATTACTGACACCTGGCTCATCGTATAGGCGGTGATATGAACCATGCTTGCGGGGAAGACTCAGACTGTATTAATCGGGCCACCAAAATGGAGTGCGTTGACGGCGACTGCAACTGTGGTGCCGGCTGCCAGAATCAGCGCTTTCAACGAAAACAGTATGCCGACGTGTCGGTCATCAAGACGGAAAAGAAGGGGTTCGGCCTCAGGGCAAACACGGATTTGCAAGTTAACGACTTCATTTTCGAGTACATTGGCGAGGTGATCAACGAGCCGACATTTCGCAGCCGCATGATCAAGTACGACAAGGAGGGCATCAAGCACTTCTACTTTATGTCGCTAACCAAATCCGAGTTCGTTGATGCCACTAAGAAGGGCAACCTCGGCAGGTTTTGCAACCATTCGTGCAATCCCAATTGCTATGTCGACAAGTGGGTGGTTGGGGATAAGCTGCGCATGGGCATTTTTGCCGGGCGCGCAATCAAGGCCGGTGAGGAGCTGGTGTTTAACTACAATGTGGACCGCTATGGCGCCGACCCGCAGCCCTGCTACTGCGGTGAACCAAACTGCACCGGCTTCATTGGCGGCAAAACGCAAACAGAGCGTGCGACCAAACTGCCTCCTGCCACCATCGAGGCGCTCGGTATCGAAGATGGAGACAGCTGGGACACGGCGGTGGCAGCCACCACCACCAAGAAGCCCCGCAAGAAGAAGGCTACCGAGGACGATGAAGAGTATATCAACCGCTTTGAGCCTCGTGGCCTCGATGAAGAGGGCGTCACCAAGGTCATGGCCACACTCATGCAGTGCAAGGAGAAATGGATTGCCGTCAAGTTGCTCGGCCGTCTTCAGAACGCGGACGATGACCATGTCCGGAATCGGGTGGTTAAGATGCACGGATACCAGATTCTAAAGACAACCCTAAACACCTTTAAGGAAGACACCAATGTCGTACTGCAAATCCTCGATATCCTGTATCAACTCCCTCGCATCACCAAGAACAAGATTACCGACTCCAACATCGAAGCCGCCGTCGAGCCCCTCACCCATTCCGCCCATGAGGATGTCGCGTCGCAGTCCAAAAGATTGCTTCAGGAATGGAGCAGATTGGAGACAGCCTATCGCATCCCGCGCAAGAAGCTCGACCCCTCCGCTCCCGTTACCACCAACTCGTTTGAGGATGACCGCCGCAACGTCAATCATGAGGAGCATCCCTCGAGACCCGTGAATCCGTTCGAGAACATGGTCGTGCCCACTGGTCCCCGCAGCAACATTCCCCAACGTAACATGAACTACTTCAACAACCAGAGACCACGGAAGCTTCCAACTAATCTTCCTGCAGGATGGTTTGTTACCACTGACAGCACAGGCAAATACTATTTCTACGATAAGAGCGGCCACACCCAGTGGCAGCGGCCCACAACGCCTGCTGTCGACGTGCCCAAGGCCTCTGCCAAGGTGGAACAAAACCAAAAGGCTCTGCAGGATATCATCGACAGTTTGACTAAGGAGCCAACGCCCCGCCATTCTGCGAACCAAACCCCCAAGTCCAATACACCCGTACCAGACAATGGTAAGAAGGAGAAGTGGAGATCTCTTCCGATTGAGAAACAGATGAAGATCTACGAGAACACGGTATGTTCAGTCGCTGCTCTTCCTCTTGCGTTGATGCTGACCAAGGTGCCTTCAGCTCTTTCCCCATGTGAAATATGTTATGGACAAGTTTCACCGCAGACTTCCCAAGGAAGACCTTAAGCGGTTCGGCCGTGAGATCAACAAGAAACTGGTTGCTTCCGACTACAAGCACCACCGTGTCGATGACCCCACGACCATTTCCTCCAACCAGGCGAGAAAGATCAAGAAGTTTGTTAAGGACTTCTTTGATCGTGCTGTGGTCAAGCACAGGGAAAACGAGCAGCGCGCCGCACAGAAAGCCGGGTCATCATCTTCCGGCGCTCCCTCGCCTACTAACGGCGGCTCAGCAACGGAACCCAGGTCATCACTTGGCCTTAACGGCGCCAGCAGTGCCCCCGTCAAGAACCAGCAGCCCGACGCCGATGGCGATATCGTCCTTACAGACGTGGAGGACGAGGGTGACAATACCCCTGCCACCTCCAGCCCAGACCGCAAGAGGAAGCGTGCGGAAGAGCAAGAGGTTCCGGCACCGGCATCCGAAGCGATACCTTCACCGAAGCGAGTCAAGGAGGACTCGATAGCCGAGGACTCGATCCCCAGCCCTCCGCCCCCTCCGCCGCCGCCGACGGATACCCCGCTCACAGAAGAAGAGCGATCAATGCGCGAGCAAGAGGAGGCCTTAATGAGGGAGAACGAAGAAGCGCAGAGGCTGGAGGATGAGGAGGCCGAGCGCCGGGTGAGCGTTGCGGTCCAGGGAGCGGCTGCTGCGACCAGCAAGGTGAACGGGGTAAATGGGGTGACCAAGGCGGCCCATACCTCTGAAGCATCACCTGCTGTTTCCGATGAGAGTAGTGGGATGGATGTTGATCGTGAGGAGCAGAGTAATAAGCAAGGGGCACAACAGGAGCCCGTCAGTCGTTAGCTACGGCTTTTATAAGTTTTTTTTTTTCTCTTTCTTCTTCTTTCTTCTGGGTGTGTTGAAGAGAGTTAAGGGTTATTGAGAGCAATTTATGGAAAGACAAGGCAAAGTTAAAGGAAAATGCTTGAATGGTTTTTTTTTTATCGGTTGTTTGCATGAAAAGGCCACCGCCCAGCCGCCAGCCGCATCAAGGAACACTTTTGTTGGTTGGTTGGCAATAGAAACGGTGGTTGGTTTGGTGGTTACTCGCTTATCCGGTTTATGTTGGTTGGTCGGTTGGCCGGTTGGCCGGTTGGCGGTCGGTTGGTGGTCGGTTGGTTGGTCATATACTCAAAATCGGTCGGTACACGGTCCGAACGGTTGGTGGCTTTCTGATTCATCATTCTCCCTTTCAGGTCAGCACGTATAATGCCCGGGGAAAGGCGGACAGACGGGCGGGTACAGGGTCTTGTTATCGCTTTCCTAGGATTCTCAGCTTTCATCAGCAACATATTTTATCTTATATCAGGCTTAGATCCAATGTGGGCGGAGTGGTGAAGGATGGATCGATGGATGGTTGGAACAATTCGACAGCCACCAACATATAGGCGGCAGGTTATTTGCTATGATTGGTGGACAAGGGGTACCAGTATAGCTGGCTGACTTTTTAGTCAAGGACACACACGTACCTGCCCCCTTTTTGATCTTTGGAGGATTTTCTATTGGTATAAGACAAGAGAAAGCTGCATTACATGACCAAAGGAATGTTGGTGGTGGTGATGGTGGTGGTGGTGGTGATGGGATTCACACACAATTGTTAGCAACATACATCCTTACACCCTACATCCTACTTATCAAAAACGGCAGCTAAGTGGCTCCAGTGGAGGTTGGCACACACACCTGGGAGGCAGATGCCTACTTATTTGCTTACTCCAAGCTCAGACTCACAACTCTTTCTTTACCACGTTTTCTTCTTTGCTCTCTTAGGCGTTTAGGTCACAAAAACAAATGGAAACGGAAATGGAAAAGCATCAGTTGGTAACTGGTAACGGTGTTCTTGAATTAGAGTGCGGAGTGAGAGGAGCAAAGGCATAAAGGCCTAAAGGCGTTTGGATTTTATCTACCTTATATATTTCCTAGTGGGAATTATGGTATGTCATTATTTTTATCACTTGCGGTTGGTTCACTCTGGCATCATTTTTTTCATCACTTGCGGTTGGTTTACCATGACATCACATTGTTTTGCTCTTTAAGAGGAGGAGCAAGCAAAAAGGCAGACAGGCAGGCAGCCGGACCGGACAGGCGGGTGCAAACCGGTGCAAAGAGGCACATGACAAGACAAGAGATGGATAACAAGGAAAAGCCTGGACACCGTCCGTTCGACGGAGAATATAACGCTAGAGACGAGGCACACGCATGCCGTTCTTAGAGGTATTCGTGGCGATTGGCGATGTGTTGTGTTGTGGTTGTGGTTAGAACGGGGGGAATATATATACTCTTTGGTACATGCTATTTACTTGTATATGCTCTCATGAGTAATATATACAGATTCGACATCAACGTAGTTGGATTGGTACGGGAAAATTTTGGAAAATTTAGAGGGTCTGACAGCGGTGAAGAAGTCTTTCCGCTCGCTCGTTCGTGCTCATTAGCAGAGCCCTGCGATATCAGTGTATCTTTGGATACCTCAGGAGCCCAGGTACCTCCCAATTAATATTCACTCAGTAAAATGAATATGTATGAACAATTTTATACCATACTCGGCTTTCATTCTGCGAGATATTCGGCTTTCCGATAGCCGTCGTCGCATAAACCACACTGGATAATAACTATACGAAGAGAGCCGTGACAACTGTGCTACACCACCAACTAACTCCACACAGATCCGGTAATACACTACACCAAGCGATGACAAGATAAAGATTGCAGTCTGTGGGACCAGTGTGTTTTCAAGTTGTTTATCTAATTTGATGTCTGCCATATATAGGTATGTTCGCTTGCAGAAGGCTTCATATGTGATTCCAACATCTTCTTTTGCAAAAGGGTAGGACGAAAGTCCCGATGAAATTTGCCGAGTGAAATATATCCATAGAAAGTGAAAGAAAAAGGGTATCTATCAAGCGCCGTCTCCAAGGTCGTTAAAGTATATCCAAGAACCAGAACCGAGAACCACATTTTCCAAAACAAAACCCGTGACCGAAGACCGAACCGGGCCGTTTGCAGTCAAGGCCATTCTTCCAACTCCGTCGCTTGCTTGATTTGGCGCTGCTGTAGCGCGATTGTAGCTTTTGGCTTCCTCTCCATCCCATCCAGATCCAATGCCCCCGCCACTCCTGTATATACCGTTGATTATCATTAGACAAAAAGCCATCAAGTGTTTTTGTTGTTCAGTTCCCGGTCAGTCAGCCAGCATCGATACTGTTCCTGCCTTTTTGGAACCATCCGCCCAAGCCGCCCACTCTCACGCCCATTATCATATGAGCCACCCCACCACCATAACCGTCGTCGTCAAGAACGGAACCACCACCGCCCCCAACCCCTTTATCCCAACAACCGCCGCCGAACTCGACGACACCACAATCTCCTCCGGCAACGTCTCATTAACAAACCCCACCCCACAAACCACATTCACCATCTTCGCCGCCTTCACATACACCCCCGCCACCGGTTGCCTCCGGTCTGCAGCAGCCGCATGATAAACCTGCATCGTCTCCCTCAAACAGCCGCCACAACTCGGCACCGTTGACCCGGGCAAGCTCACGTTCAGCGCCAGGTGATAGACATAGACGGAGCTGGGGTTGGTGAAGTTCATTACTGCGTTTGCGTAGCAGTAGCCCCCTTCTGTGTCAGGGGAAACGTCCTTGAGGCAAGTAGCAGAGTAAACGGGGGCGTAAGCAATCATGGCGACGTAAGCGTCGCGAACGACGGGGTGTCCGTTTCTGTACTCGGCGCCGCAGTTTTCGTCTGAGACCAGGGAGGAGGCGAGCGAGGAGAGGTAGGTGGCGCAGAAGGTGACGTTGGGAGAGCAGGAGGCGTCGAGGACGCGGGTTAGGGAGACGAGGGAGCGTTGGGCTTGGAAGAAGGATTGGGAGCCCTGCGGGGGGATGTTAGTTGTGATGGTTATAAAAGAAGAGTTGGGGGGGGGGGATGACGGACCTGCATAAGCAACGAGATGGGATAGCACTGGTTGAAAGTCTGGTTATTGAGAAAAGAGTTGAGAAAAGCGGGGCAGTTGCTATTGGGAACAAAGTTGGCGGATAAACTGCCGTCGAAGAACTTGGGTAGGGAGCTCGATACGGCGGCGGTCTCTTCGGCCCGGGCGGTAGTGGTGGTTGAAGCGGTTGTAGTTGGTTTCTCGGTGATGGTGGAGACGGCGATTTGGAAGGTGGTGGTCACGGAGCCGGATGCCGCGGCGGTGCCCGTATGAGAGGTCGTTTCCTTCTCCTCACGCTTCCTCAACCCTGACCCATGCTTCAACTCCGCTTGCTCCGGTGATAGCAAGATCCATTCTCCTTCATTAATGGTTGGTGGTTCGGAGGTGTCGATATCCAGTGGGGCGTTAAAGTCGATGGATGTGCTCAAGTCCTCGGGTGTGATGGCTAGTGCCCGTGCCGTTGTCTGGCTAATAAGGCAAAGCAGGATGACTAGGCTGACGACAACCCGTTGGGTCTTCGGTGAAAAAGGGGTGGTAAACAAGTACATCATCATGTCACGGCTGTAACAGAGTGTCGTAGCAGTTGGTGGTACATCACTCTGTGGAACACAGGTCTCGAGTTGTAGGGTAGTGTAAAACGAAGGACTAAAAAATTCCCGATCGGGCCGGGTCAGACAGGCAGATCGGTGTTCGGTGTGTGTCTCGGTATGGTTTGGTCGGTCCTCGGTAGGTTCTGTCGATCTCCCTTTTTGTTGATGACCAGGACGGGGGGTTAAGCGATGACAGCTAGCAGCGAGCGAGCGAAGCGCAAGTGGGTGGGGGTTCCTTTCCCGTCTTTATATCACTGCAGCAGCTAGTTCCTTCGACGGATAGGTAGGGGGGACCGGGGAGTGATGGACTGATGAATGGCGGCGGCCCAACAAGGCGGGATGGATGGAAGGGGGGAAGAGCTAACAAGTCAATGTTGGCATTTGTCTGTCTGTCCAGTCCAAGGGCGGCGTCCCGTGGTAGGTAGTAGCTCTCTTTTTAAGAAAGGCCAAAGGGTGGGATCAGAAAAGTCCAATATGGGTAGGCGGGTAAATATAAGACGAAGGGAACAGAACAATGGGACACCAATGGGACGAAGGACCGGGGGGAGACCTATGAATTTGAGATGCAATGCCGAGCTGTGGTTGCAGAAGCAGTGCAGAAAAAGGTCTGCGGGTGTTCTGGCCAGAATGGAAGCTGGGGGCGAGCGGACACTAGCAAGGAGACATGGGGGGGATCGTGGTTCGTCCTAATGGTTGGCTCGGCTGCGGAGATGAATGGTGTTAAGCAGGGCAGAACCATGCACTCCACCACGTTGAGAGAGAGGGACCGAAGAGAGAAAAGAGGAATGGCTCGAAGAAAAAAGGGCTGAGAAAGGTTGGAAGAGGAAATAAAAAAAGGAAGCCGGACAAGTCCCAATGTTCCCATTTGGGTGGTGCCCGTGGTGGCCGTGCTGGCACTAGTGCTGTGCGTAAGCTGCTAGCTAATGACCGGTTTGGGAGAGCTGGGTCAGGGGTAAAGAGGCCACCCCCATGCTTCTTTGCTGATGGTGGTGTTTTTGAGGCTTTTGTGGCTGTCCTGTTGTGTCTCTCTGTGCCGTCCTCGAGCTTCGATAGCCTTCTCTCTTTACTTGTTCCTTGAAAACGTTGGATGAGCCAACATGGATGATGACACCGTTGATGGCCTGGATGATGTTGTCCTCGAGAACTCGACGTTGAGACAAGCAGAGTGGAAACTCTCTTTCTCTCTCGTTGTACCTTGGGGATACATGCGGAGTGGAGTAGGGGCGTGGATGACCGTTCGATAGACGACGACGGTCGACAGGGGTCCCAAAAGAGGCCATCACCAACGGGAGCTTGGAGCGCTGGGCTTGGTTGCTTGGTTGCACGGGTGTGGACGAGAAACGCAAGCAGGTGGGTAGGCGAGAAGCATGGTGATCAATTATTGAATGGCGAATTTTACAAAATAAAGTACGTACATGCTGTAAAATGCAGGGGACCTGTCGGTCTTGCGCATCTCTTTCGCTGTTGCTGCTGCTGCTGCTGGCCGCGCATTGGCTCGGTGCATGAAGCCGACTTTATTTCTTCCATCAGTCTTCCATAGCCCTCATTGGATGAGCTCAGTGGACCAATTAGGTTCCGAAAAAGAGGAAAAGAGCTCGTAAAGGTTGATGACGATTCTTGATGGTGGTGATTGTGGTGGTTTGTGGCGTTCCAGTGGCCCTCTCTTTCAGCCCCCAGATGAGCGCAAAAGCGACGGGAGTAACGTACGAAAGCGTGGAAAGGTTGGGATCAAATTCAGTTGTCTTGACCGCACCTTGTTGTCTCATTCGATGAAGCCAAAAGCCAAAGACGGACCACGGCCCGTTTAATGTGCGTAAAAGTGGTAGGTAAGTGACAAGCACGCATCGAGTACATGACATGGCCGACCAAGTTCGGCATCGCATCACTGGATGATGAACCCAATTTGGATCAGACGCAGGTACAAATTGGGCCATCGATGTTAACTTCCAGATCGGTGGTTGAGGGCAAAAGAAGAAAAAGGCTGCCACCTATTGACGACCGCGAACCCAAAAGCGTRCGATGTTGCACATAAGCGAGATTTCGCTTTTCTTCAGTACCTGCTGCCGAGCGAGTGAGTGCGTGCGTGTGTGCAGCTCGGCGGGTGTTGTTAATGTGGTGGTGCCGGCGGAGGTGGCAGTGAGTAAGTGAGTGGTGCCGGCGTCCGCTGTCCATGACAGAAAAGCTGAAACCATTTTAGGTATAGGCAAATGAGCGTAAGGTCTCATCTTTTGTCACTGCCCCTGGCGAGACCAGTAAACAAGATCGATAAAAGGCCCACTATAGCCAGGGGCAGGGGACTTCGTTCTCTCTTTGTATAAGCGATCCCGATCACTGTCGTCGAAGACACTTTTCATTGGACTCGGACTCTCTTTGCGCAACGGAATTGCACCGCGGCGGATGCCCACATCGAAACGATCCAGACTTCACAGGGGAAAATTCTCTTCAGGCTTCCATTCAGCCCTTCTAGCTCCGAGTCTCTCTGCTGTGTACCTCTACCGTGCGCGTCCCCGTCCACGTTCGGGTGCTCCTGATGTTTAGCTACTCGCACGACGTTGTTGGTGCGACAGGACATCTGTCTGATTCTGACAAGCCACGGCTTCCTTGTCCTCCTTTCTCAACATACCGAATTTGACAGCCTGACTCGAAGTCAAGTTCGAAAGAAAATCAGTTCCTCGCAAAAACATAGAAACAGGAAAAGTCAAAAAAAAGTCTAGACCTTCCCCATTGTTTGTTGCAGATCCGACTGGTTCCGGGGATCAGCACAAATGATCCTCTGATCCTCTCAACCCATCCATCCTCGCACCCATCCTCGCATCCAGCGCAGTGGTCCTTGGCGCGACCTAGAGATTCCCAATCTCTCAATCTCACAATTGTGTCTCCCGCTCGTAGCCCGTCAAGGTATGTACCCCGTAACCCCGATGTTTGCGGTACCCTACCTCGAGCCTACGTACCCGGAACGGAGAGACACCAAGACCAGAAAGACACTCCACCACGCCTTCGGGTGTGCCACGGGGCCACGTTCGTTCGGCATTGAGGTAGACATTGGGTGCTCTAGGGGGAAGGGAAGTCAAGCTTAGCGGGGACGAAGAAATTAAATTCAAATTAATTGCCTAGATCAGGTCCTTTCCCGTTTATGGGCTACCATGGTTTTCGCGTGTCTGTGCCGGTGCCCTACTCAGCTGGACATCGTCAGAGTTAATAACCAAATAAGACGGACAGTTGCTTATGGCGTATGTAGATAATAGGGGAGGGGAGGTGAGTGATGGAAGTGATGTTGATGTGTCGAGTTTGTTGTTGACGGATGATTATGGGGGTTTTATGCGTATTCACTCTTTTGGATCTTTGGGACTTTGTCTAACGACGACAAGAGCCATGGTGCTTGACGAGGCGTTTAGGTAGATAAGGTCGAAAGAGAATAGAGGACAGACAGTGTGGATATTGGGTAATATTTAAGAGCAAAAATTGGGCAACAAAAAGGACCAAAAAAAGAAAGAAAAAAAAAAAAGAGGAAAGGAAAACATGGCTTGTACCTCGGTCTCGGGTCGGTCAACCACATCGCTATCACGAAAAGCCACACCAACAGAACGCCCAGACGCCATTCGGCACCACAATCATTGCTTTGGTTTTCGGGAACGAGAACATAATTCATCTCGGGCTATCGTTATAGACGCCCTGAGTGAGGTTACCGAAACTTCATTGATATGACGGCGTCACTTGTTTGGCTTCCCTAGCCTGAGAGTTGGGATTGCAGTCCTTCGATGACGAAGAGAACTCACCCGCTTTTTTTTCGAGATTTAAACGACTTACCTAAACAACCATGGTCCAGTCGATCCCCTTCCAAAGAATTACTCGCCTATAAATGCCCCTGAACCACGCATCCCTCATGTCAGCGCCCGCATTCAACCGGAGTTACGAGCCTGTCGGTTACCTCTCAAGTACATAACGTATCGTATAACATAACGCCCAGTTCGTATGCGTGTCTGAGACCGGCCGGGCATTGAACGGGCAGAACGGACAGAACAGGTTAAGAATAGGTGAGATGGTTCGAGATCAGGTACCTCACTGCACTCGGAGCTATGGGATCCCTCCTTTGTGTAACGAATCTCTCTGGGGGTGACCCTAGGTTGAATTGATGATATTGAGATGAATGGCCATTGTTGTTGGTGATGCTGCCTGTCACATGCTGAGCGAGTACTTTGTGATTGCTGAACCCATTCCATTTCAAATAAAAACACCTGTTCATAAAGTATGCGTCCGTTCAAAACCCACGATACCAAAAAGCCGTTAATGACACAACAAACTTACAAAACAAGTTTACCTTCCCAAAACGCTTCCAACTTGTTGACGCTCTGTTTCCTTTCTCCCACCCACACGACCAACATTTACGCAAGGTAAACATAATTCCCACCTTCTCTCTCGATATAATCCTTTTCGATAAGCCTATAATTTTTCACCAGCAAGTTAGCAATCTACCCTCCCAACAATCATCATCAGTATCATAGGAAGAGGAAGAGCACATACTTCTCAATATTAGCCTTAATATCCGCCGCATCCACCGCCCCCCTCTGCTTCGTCTGATTAATCACCTCGGCCACCAGCTGCGCATGCGCCATCTTCTTCCTGCTCTTCATGATTCTCACAATCGCCGCCTGCGTCTCAAACTGTCTGTCCTGCGCGACCCTTTCATGCGTTTCCTTGTTCTCCTCTTTCGTCTCCTTGAGTTGGATCTGGTTGATTTTCACTCGGAACTTGGGATCGGTGAAGGACTTGTTAATGCTGAAAGTGTCGGTCTTGTTAACTTCGCGGCCCTTGGGGTGTTTGTTGAGGACGCGGGTCTTGCCGCAGGCTAGGGATTGGAGAGTTCGTTGGAGCTCCGGGTCGGGCATCCCGGTTGCTGAGGCGAGTTGGTCGTAGGAGAGGATCCCTTCGGCGGAGGACTTCTCTTCGGCTTCGTTGAAGAGGACGAGGACGATGGCTTGGAAGGCGGAGACGAGAAGCTCTTTCGGTCCACGGTCGAAGCGCGCTTTCACGACGCAGTGCGCGAGGTTGTGCTTCCATGTTAGTCGGCGGCCGGTATGCTTGGACTTGTAGTACGTGTCGAAGGTGGTGATGTGATCCAACACATTTTGTGGTAGCAGGACGCGGACATCGGGGTAGGTGGGCCAAGCGGCGGCCGAGAGGACGTTAACGCTCAGGTCGAGGTCCGAATTGGCCACGGGCGAGTCCTCGCCCCTGCCGGCTAGCCAGGTCTTGTAGGACGCAATTTCGTCCTTGGCCAGTTCCTGGTCCTTAAACATAATCTCCAGATTGTGGGTGAAACTAGAACCGCATTCGTTCTTCAGTTTGGCCAGCATGTTCCTCTCCGCGTCGCGGCTAGCGCTGCGGCCCATGAGCAGTCTGCGCGCCAGGTCCTTCTTGTAGAAAGCCTCGAAGATGTCCTTGCCCTGGATGAACCGGAACAGTTCCAGGCTGTGGTCCAGTTGTCTATCCAGCTCAGCATCTTCATCGGCCGTGCTAGCAATGCCGCTCCTCTCGGCATCCTGCCTGTCCTTGACATCGGACAACAGTGCCTTTGGCAACGTCTTGAGACCACCGCGTAGCAACATGTCAATGTGCTTGGCAATCATCTCGCCCACCTTCGAGGTGCCCGTATTCCACGACGATGACACCGACTTGTCGTTGATGAAGAACCCGAATGCGTCGCGTAACCCGTATGTGAAATCCTCGTCTCTGCCGAACGCATCGCGAATCATCACGTCTAGCGCGCGGCGCAGCTGCAGCATGCGAATGATCATTTCGTCGCCCCTAGCCGTATCGCTGACGATGGCCGCGCCTGTCTTTCTGATGTACTGCTCCCAAGGTCCCTTCAGCCTCTTCTGAATACCTGACAACTTAAGCAGCTCGTACAGGGCCTTTATGGAATCGAGATCGTTCGCATCCAGCAACTTTGCGACGCTGCCGCTGTCCAGCAGCTTCTCCGCGTAGTTGAAGATGAGAATCTGATGCGCGTCGTCCTTAAGCTGGCGCTTGGTCGTGCTGTCAAAGTTGTACACATCGCACCGCTCACTTTCCCTGTTGAGCAGCCGCTCGCAAGCGACAATGTACTCCTTGAGCCCGCACGACTCGCTGCGCTCTTCCGCGAACCTCCTCACGTACTCTCTCGACTCATTGATAAACTTGGGCTCCAGTTCCTTGCCGTACACCCCCCAGAGCCTCAACATCGCCACCGACTCCCTCAGTAGCTGCGAATCGAACCTGTTGTCATCAAGCCGATCAAACATGACCAACACGCACACGGCATTGACCACCCGTGCGCCGATGGTCAGCATATTCGCGCCGTTCCTGCTCCTCGAGCTATACATGGCGCTCCGGAACGCACTGATACCCATATCATTAACGCTCGTTGGCCCCTCCCTCTTGCCACCAGCACTCTTGCCCTTTCCATCCGCAGTAGTCCCGCCACCACCAGGAAGTAGATAACTCCTATCCAAGTAGCTGAAGATCCACCTGATCACCAAAAGCTGCGCAATCCACCTCTTCCAAGCGGCCAGCACCGCCCTGAGCAGGATCACATCCTCTTCCCCTCCCATGTCTGTGGCTATAGACGGAGCAGCCGCCAAGAGCGACTTGAGCACCTCGTCACTGTTCAACCACCCCTTGCATCGTTCCTTCAACCACTCGTACAACTCCCCAGACTCCTTCTTGCCCCGGCGGCAGATATCTTCCACCCCACGGTATAGCTTCTCCATCGGTTGACCGCCCGTTGTGGTATTGCTGCTCACTCCGCTACGACCCTGGCCCTGACCCAGACCTGGCCCGGGACTAGGACTGTGGCTTCCGAGAGCAGGAGCGACACCAGCACCGGCACCGGCACCGTGCCCGCTAAAGACAGCTTTAAGCGCCGCATCCAGATCGCCGCGAATGCGTGCATAATGCGCTTCTTCGGTCTGAGTCTGGGTGGCGACAGGGCGGAGGTTCTTAACAACGAGGCGGCGGGCGCCGATGTGGGTTTGGAGGTAGTTCGTGCCCCCTGGTGTTTTGCTGGTATTCATGCCGCCGCCCTTGGGATTGAGTGGCGCTGTTGATGTACGACCTATGTTGTGCGAGGAGGAGGACGAGGATAGTGGTGGCCCTCTGATGTGCGAATGAGAAGAGGTGGGAACAGGCGAAGTCCCCGCGGAATTGTTACTTCCTTGGGTGAGGTCGATTACCTCTGGCGGGCCGGAGGCGGGGCGTTTGCCCTTGAGTTTGGCGGACATGGTGGGAGTTGTTGTGGTGGTGGCTGTTGTCGGGTGGGTGGCGGAAGAAGCTGCGAATAATTCGGAGCGGGAGCGCTTGTTGGGTTCTGGGGGAGCAGCAGTATTAGTGCTGGATGATGCGGTTGTTTGAAGATGCGACTGCTGGACGCCTTTATCGTTCAGGTTCAAGTCGTCGAAGCGGCGCTTGGTCGGGGTAGCGTGACGAGGCGATGATGGCGTATGTTGATGAAGATGGCTGGTTGTAATGTTGTTGTCGTTGTCACGAGGCAACTCGGACGGATTGGCAGTGCTGTTCGAAGGCATCGATGGACAAGTCGTTTCAACAAACGTCTTCTCTCGCCTGCGCGGCAGGCTTATATAGTGTATCTGCTGTCAATGTTTGCAGGATGCGCGAACTGCAAAGCGATTAATGTTGTCAACAAAGGATAAAATGGCTTTATTTGTCTCAAGAGTTGAGATGGTGCATGGGAGGAAGTTCAAGTCGAGATGACGGAGTTAACAATCCATTACAATTCCAGGTGGGGGAGGAGCTCCGGCACCGTGTCAGCGGCGGTAGGCGATAACTGTACGGCACTTGTGGGCGCAACCCATTTATCGCGGGGAAGTGGGACGCGTCTTCTCTGTTAACGGCGCGCAAGTTCGCGTTAAAGCATCTCGGCTCTATCAAGCGTTTAACGCTAACAGCAATCTAACTTCAACATCACAGGTCCATCTTCACGTCAGATCCAATTCAGACTCAACGCCGAGATGCTTGCCAAACCGAAACCCGGAAATCGAAAACCGAAAAACAATTTCTTGCTGCCAAACGATGTAAGCCTGAAAAAGGACACTAACATAATACCAGTACACAAAACTCCCATTCCTTTCCATTCCCTTCCTCCCTCAACTTCCCGCCAATTTTACCTCGACTGTGGTTGTCCAGAGTCTAGACAGAGAGACGTACAGCCAGTCTACATGGTCTTCGATGCGACGCGACGTCACCATCTCTTTTCCTCTCCTTCTTCTTCTTCTTCTTCTTCTTCTGCCTCTTCCTCCTATCCCGCTCACTCACACCGCTTTCCCTCAACATTCTCAGCACACCCCCCACCTCAACTACCTCTCTCTCTCTCTAGCACCAAAGTCCATAACCATCGGCCTGTTTTGGCTTGGCTATCGGCTAACGACAGGACCCTCTAATGAAAGAGTAAATCACCCTTCGGCTTCTCAGCAGGCATTTGCTCTTCCTCGAACTATTTTATCATCCGTTAGCACAAGTCATCTCTTCATCACCTCATGCAGTGGACTAGGTCAGAGTTAGGGAAAACACTCACCTCCAAAAACCCCGTAGCGTTAATCAAAAGCATAAACGCCTCCGCCAGCTCATCCACCCGTTCTTCCAACTCCAACTGCACCCGACTTTCCCCACCATCCGCAGCAGTGCTGCCATACGCACTCCCATTCACCGCCCTCGTGGAAGCACCAAGGTTCCCCGAGCCAGCACCACCAATCCCCACACTCCTCTTCAAAACCTGAACCACTAACCCCCTAGCCCCCTGCAAGAACTTCCTCCCTTGTAACGCATTGTGGCTCCCGCGCTTCTTGCCGGCCATTACAGCCGCTGAGACGATTCTGGCTAGATACACCAAAAGTGTATAGTGTCTTTCCAAAGCGCGGATATAGGTCGTGGAGCCCGTGGAAGAAGTTTGTTGTTGTTGGCGAACGAGAAGTTCGGGGTCGGTGGAGAAGGCGCCGGAGACTTCCAAGGCGCGGAAGAGGTTGGATTGCAGGACGAATTTGGAGCCGAGCTTAGAGCGGCAGAGGGCAAGGAGGAGGGAGAGTTTGGAGAGGAGGTATTGGCTGTCTGTGGCGGAGGATTGAGTGGTGAGTGTGAGTTGTTGGGATGATGGTTGTTGTTGGGCGGAGGGTTGGGGCTGGGAAGAGGAAGAGGTGGTGGCGGCGGACCAATCTTGCAGAATGGTCTTGAGAGAGTCGACGAGGACGCCGATGAAGTTGAGACGGTTCAGGGTGTTGACCACGAAGGAGCCGTCGAGGTTGTTGGTGTGCTGGAGACCGGAGGCCGTGGTGGTGTGGTCAAGGTGGACGAGGGCTCCCAAGAGGATCATGGCGGCGGTTTGGCACGTCGAGTCGGAGCCATAGGCGTCGTCGCAGATGACGTTGAGGAGACGGTCGCCGTAGGCTTGGATGGCCTTGATGGCGCGGGAGCGGGCGGTGGCCAGGGCGTTGTTGGTGGTGGTGCCGGTGTGGTCGGTGGTCTTGTCGACTACCGAGGTGAGGTAGCGGTAGCAGATGGAGTAGTAGAGGGCGCGCAAATCGGCACTGCCGACCCAGCTGGCGATGGAGGTGAGGCAGACTTGGAACAGCTGGAAGAGCTTGTCACTGATGAGGTTGCCGATGTCCTTGTCGGTGACACCGCCGCCGTTGTCCGAGAGGTCGAGCTTGAAAAGGAGCACCTTGGCAACGCGAGCGAGCTCAAAGGCCTCGGCGGGGCTGAGGGTGCTGAAGGCTTCCAGGCTGGGCAGAATGGCTTGCAGCGCTTGCAGGAGGAAGGCCATCTTGGGCGTGCCCTTGAAGTCATTGGCCTCGAACATGACCAGCAGGATATTGGTCCATGCCCGAAGCACATTAAGCCGATGGGCACTGAACTGCTTCTGCCGGTTGCGGTAGATGACATATTCGAGAAGGAGGCTCTGCTCGCGGTCCCAAGCTGCGAGCTCATCTTGGGTGATCAGAGCCTGGGTATCCTTCTTCTCCGGGTTGTCCCGGTTGAGCCTCTCAGCGCGCTTGAGCAAGGCCAACTCGTGGACTTTGTGGACATTGAACTGCGAGCCGGTCATCGCGTCCTCCTCAACGCATGGGGTGAGGTCGATGTCCCTGTAGATATCGAACTCCGGGGCGGGGATGTCCACAAAGTCGATGTTGAGGAAGTCAAAGAAATCAAAGATATTAGCAATGTTGATGGGCTCATCGTCATCGACCCGGATCTGTCCGTTTAGAGCATCAAAAATTTGACGCTTGACGGTGGGGATCCGCTTCTGGGAAACACTGCAAAGTTCCTTCGCAATGTATTCAAAGGCCATGGCACGCGTCGCGAGGAACTCGATATAAGAATGTGATGCGTCGGTGACCAGGAACTCGGGAGAAACCGCTTCTGCGCCGTCCCACCTGAGGTGTGGCTGGATTTGTGGTTCTTGGAGTAGCGTATGGAAGAGGAAGTTAGTAGCTCGCAACTCTTCCATGACCAACTTCGAAGAAAGGGGTGAACTCCAGAGGATCTGGAAGATGCGCAGAATCTTCCGCTTCAGGGTTATTAGATAGCCGCGCATGCCCAACTCCTCTTGGTATACTGACAAGCCAATGAACGCGTTCAAAAGGCTGTGGAAGAGTGATCGCTGAATGTCAAAGGCACCATTGGGTTCAATGGCAAGCCCATTGATCTCGCAGCGGAAGCCAAGGAGTAGATGAGCAATGGTGGGTTTGTCCGGGTTGGCTTTGAGACATTTGTAAAGGAAATCGAGGATAAACATCTTGGTTCGGTAATCCGGCGATTCGGCCTCCTGAACAGGATCGAGCGTCTGGGCGATGGTGTTGGCCAAAGATGCGGCGATCGATACACCTGCACCACCCCTCTCGAGCTGGACAATGGCCTTGTTGCGATGCGCGTGACGACCATCGGGGTTCCAGGCCGAGATGATCTTGGAGGATGTCGAGATCTTCTCCAAGAGTTTAAGGGAGGCCCAGGTGAGATCGGGGTTTCCAAGGTTGGTAAACCGGCCGAGATCCTCCACGAGAGACAGGTGGTTCATGATGCCATCCTCAAAAGCAGAATAAGCCCCGCTTGCGATGGAGCGGCTTCGCTGTCCAAATTGCTTCTTAATAAGGGGCCGAACAAGGTCGAGATAAGTGTCCTGTAGCTCAATGACCTTGATCATGACCTGGACGGCTCGCAAGACACCCATAACAACGGGGGAATCGTGGGATGACTGTCCAAGGACATCCGCATCCCTGCTGATGATGTCGACGAGAATGTTCACAACCTTTTCATTGAACATCCACTCCATAACCCGGGCAAATGGGTGCAACCGCACGTAGGCTTCCAGGCTGGAAGTAGACATGGCGAGATCAACATTCACGTTGCTCTCATTGCCCAAGACAATCAGGTCCTCGTTGAACGATGCCAGAGAAGCCAGCGCAAATTCCAGGCAGCTGAGCTGTAGGATCCTCAACTGCATAGGGTCGGTGATATCCCTAGCCTTCTTGGTCAACACGAGACCAAATACATAGTCAACATAGACATCAACTCCGGACAGCCGGTTGCTAGTGCCAAGCGCTTCCTTGAAAGGCAGCCTGTCGCAAAGCTCTCCATCATCGACCGATGGCTGGATAAGAGAAATAAGTAGCTGGATAAAGGCAACGGGTTGCTCAAATCCATCACTGATGTCATCGAGAATAGCGTCCATCACGGCCTGAGGACTGGGCTGCAGCATGGCCACGGTTCGTTGCGGGTCTGCCTTGGGACCCCAACCCCCTACTAGCCAAAGATCGATAAAGTCCCACATGATTTCCGACTCTTGATGGGTCTTGCCATGCATAAGGGCCCGGAAGGCATTGAAAACGCAAGCCCGGAGACGGCCGGGTATCTGGGCACTGGCCAGCCTGATCAGAGTTTCGGGCAGCTCAACGCTTGTGTCGAGAAGTAGAAGACTTCTGGCGACTGGACTCTCATAGCCGAGTTTGGCAATGAGGCGCAGGTAGCACTCCAGCATCATGGCGGATTCAGGTTCAGTCTCGGCCTGATCGCTGCTGGGCTTTGCATGGTGACGGACAAGCTGGGACTGGGCTGGAAGTGGCTTGGTCTGGAGCTTCTCCATGAAGAACTTGAGTTCCTTGAAGATTTGGTTCCAAGTCAAGGAGGCTGAGCGTTTCAACTTGCCCCCCGAGTGAGTGGTTTCGTCGAGCAAGAAGTTGTGGGCGGCCGTTGCGCATTCTTCATTACAGGAAAGAGCTTGGAGCATCTCGCAGAATGCGCTGACCAGAGGGGTGGAAGCTCTCCTGGACGCCCAATTCAAGAAGCCGGAGAGGTTGCTTTCGGTATCTTCCCAGAAGGTCATGGCTGCGTCCGGTCGGCCATCGTAGGCGTAGGCAATGATCATGAGGAACCGTTCCAGATCAAGGTCCTGCTCGTGTGTTTGGCTCAACTGGCGCTGCTCGTCCTCCTCTGTCCTCAACTTACGCAGAACGTCTGGGATATTAGAAATAGCAGCATCGATGAGGACCTCGAGGTGCGTCATCAAACTGGTGTGAAAATGGGGCGCGAATGGCAGGGCTTCAGATGCCAGAGGCAAAGCCTTACGCTGCAACCATTGACGCATCCCCCAGCGCGTAGGGTCCTGCCAGTCCTGGTTATGCGCATGGCAATCGGCGGCAACGGCGAGAAGGAAGTCGAAGGCGCCGTCTTTTAGGGCATCCATAAACTGTTTTGTCCTCTCCTCGTCCTCCTTGTCAAGGTTGATGCCCCGGGCTTCGTAGCCAGCGTAATCGTCGTGATACCAGCCGCTATACTCGGCGATCCACCATGCACGCACCGCAGCGCCGAGACTCTGTATCGCCCAGACATCCTCGGCCGTCCTTCCACAGATGAACTCGTTCAGTTGTCGCACCGGCTCAACGTCTCCACCACCCACATTGGAACCAAAGGTTGCGATATAGGCACCGAGTACCGGGATGAGATGTACTTGGGTGAGGTTAGTCTTTGCAAGGTCCAGAGAGGATAGATCAAGGAAGGCTTACCTAGTAGGTGATCGTATTTGTCTACTTTCCTCAGGAGCTGGATGAACTCGTTGAAATCCTTGGACTCGGCTTGTTTCTTCTCAACGGCGGCACACAATATGAGAGAAAGGGTTTCGTGCTGCTCTATTAGCTTGAGGCGCATGACCTCGGACGGTTCTTGTTGGTCCATCCGCTTGGAGACGTTGGGCTGAAATAGGACATTTTGAGCTGCGACCTTCTCCCCTATATTCTGCATAGTCGATCTGATGCTTTGGAGTCCGGCCACGCACTTGGGCACGAATTTCTGGGCACCGGCCTGGGGCTTGCTACCCTGGGCGGGAATGCCGAAGATCCTCTCATCGACAACCTGGCCAAAGCCTTCCTGCACGGACGGGTCGATATCCTCATCGTTTGCTATCTGGATGCAAAGGCGCATACAGTCGAGCAGGTAACTCCGCTCGTTTTGGAAGCGGAGGAGGCCGCACACCCACAAGGGACGGTCGAAGCTGGCCTGGTCGCCCTCGGCATCGGCATCGAGGAGAACACGGGCGGCCTCGATTTCGTCGAGATCGAGCTCATCGGCAAGCTTAAGGGCGTCGTTGATGAAGTTCTGGGTGACAGCATATTCCTCGTCCTGAACCTTGATCTTGCCGCTCTGCAGGGCCGTCCTGTTGGTCGCGTTCCGAGGCGGCTTGTCTAGGAACTTGCTGAAGGAATCAGCGTGCTGCTCGAGCAGCTGCTCGACGGTCTGGAGTTCTTCATAACGCTGTTGGCTGACGGCCTGGAGCTCGGTGTGGAGGGCGTAGAGGGATTCGAATTTGCGTAGTTCGGCCATGATTGTCGTCGGGTAGTGGGTTGGCGTGCTGTCGGGTTGTTGGTGTTGGTGATCAAGCGCTTCAGCGCATTTTTCAGACTCGTGAAAGACTACGACGGCCGTGGTTGCGCTTCCGTTATGCGCACTCCCTCAATCCAATGCGCTTCTTGCACAACTGGATCTCTCTCGAATCTCGGTCGGTGCTCAGGTAGTTGCGCGTAGGTGTCCCTCCTGTCGTGTTCTAATTAGTCCAAGTACGAGCCGGCGCGTGTTGGAGGATTTTTCGGTGGTTCGTATGTTGGAGCAAGACTGCGTCGGAATTGGCGACAACCGAGTTGGTGACGCGCTTCACTTTGTTGGAGAGAAGGACGGGAAGCGAGAAAGAGTGAACCAAGCAAAAGCGGGATGGAATTCTCACTGAAGCTTGAGTGAGGTGTCGTCGAAAATGCGGCCAATGATCGCGGTAGAATGCGCTGCTGTCAATGGCGGCCAGCGGGTGCTACAGAGGTGACGGCCTCTGACGGGGACGCTGGAAAAAGTTTGGCGGTGAGGGATTCTGCCGCGTGTTGAGGCGCGCCAAGACTTTGGCATCGACTGTTTTTGTTGTCGAAAGTCAACACAGAGAGAAGGAGCTGTGATGAGAGGTGGTCATAGCTTCACCAGGCAGTAGCATCAGTACCTTCCTTCTGATGGCCATCAAGATGCACT
Source organism: Neurospora pannonica FGSC 7221 (assembly GCA_009805235.1). NCBI lineage: Eukaryota > Fungi > Ascomycota > Sordariomycetes > Sordariales > Sordariaceae > Neurospora > Neurospora pannonica. The sequence goes on from RANY01000094.1 coordinate 39,282, forward strand.
TTTGGGACTTGGTAAGATTAAAGACTGAGAAAATATCAGGTATCGGATTTGAACTCCAAAACTGAATTCTTTCCTCTCCACATCTCTTCTTGGACGTCTTCACCATTTTTCGCCTCTCTTCTCATCACCTTTCAACTTTCTCTTTTCCATTTCGTTTCTCTTCTCGGTCCATATCGGATCTGCCAGAACTCAAGAACCTTGCTGCTCAATTGCTGAGTTGCTTTGCCGTCACGGTGTTATTGACGGACTAAAAAGCATCGTCGTGCTCATAGATGGTTTCCTTGACAACCACACCCTGGCTGCCTTGTCCATTCAGATTTCAGGCATCCTTCCGCACTTGTTCAACCATCCCATCGCCTCCCTGTGAAAGAAAGCGAGATCACTGTCGACCATAACACCTTTGAACCAACGCGCAAGACTGTGCTACAGAGTGTAACAGAGCCCGGCCAGATGGTGGACGGCCTGGTCAGACCTCAACATGGCGCCAGCAACCGAGACGGAAGACTTTGAGAAGCTCATCGGTAGGCCAAGAGAAATAGCAAACAAGTGGAATGGTTACTCTGACACAACACACAGGTCATCTAACCGACAAAAAAACTATCAAGGCTCGGGAGGGTGCTGTCAAGAGTGGGTGGCCCATACAGAAAACTGCAGATTTTGTGTTTGACCACAAGACTGACGGCTCGTGATTCAGCATTAATATCGTACTTCAAGGGCGACGAAAATGGCTCCCAGGCCGAAAGTCAGAGACATAATCTCTTTGATGACAAGACATATCATTCCGTCTATGAAGCCCTCTTCAGCTGCACACTTACCGAGAAGGAAGCCTACTTCAGCTGCAAAAAGAAGCTGAAAACCAAAAAAACACTCGATGGCTGCATCCAAAGACTCGAGAACTGCGCCGAAGCACTCCGTCTAGCTGTTCAACATGGTGCCTCCAAGGTCAAAAGGAAAACAGCAAGGGCCATCGTCGATCATATCACGCAAACTCTTCGAGATTCCGACAACAGCTTCTTCGAACCCCTACTCAAGGGATACGTCAAGGCGTTGAGCGCCTTTCTGAACGTCCCAGTCAATGTCGAAACCCTAGCCGCTTTCAACGGCGAAAAATACAAGGGCGAAGGATGGGAGGCTTCAGTTGACTTTTGCCTGGATGCTCTCTCCCGCTTTTTAGAGGCTGCCGAACGTGACTTGGGCACTTCATCCCGCGCTTCCCCAGCCCCGGGAACATCTGCTACCTCAAGAGCAGGCTCAATTGGACTGTTTCCCGCAACTGGTCAGGTGAATGGCCAACTGGCCCTCGACTTCTTAACATGTGTCAAGGCACTCACATCAGCGTCAAATGCGCCAGTTTCAAGGAGAGCAGAAAGGGTCTCTCAACTTGTGCTTCGCGTGCTCACCCTTCGTCAGATCAAGCTAGGCGAGCTGCAAAGGGAGTCCTTTTCCATACTTAACAGCATCTTAGTGCGGGTACAAACCGAGAATATAGCCCTGGCCAACACGATAACCACGGCACTGGTCCCAGTGTTATCGTACTGCTGGCAACCTCGGTCCCTATCCCGAGATGCCATGTTAAACTCCACCAGGGATGAGATGCTCAAGACCTTATACGGAGTACACCTGTTTTTGGAGAGTTTGCTTGGGAAGGCAACGGATGATATGCTCTTGCAAGATACCGAAGATTTGCTCGACTCGTTATGGTCCGAGTACTCTAGGCGGGATGACAAGACCCGCCTTCAGCTCGAGGACGTCACCTTCTCAGCGATGCAACTGCCCCCAGATCACCCATCGACCATGATATTCGGTCTACGTCCATATCATCTAGCAGGGGAACAGAGCTGGGCCTTGCTTGAGAACATTGCCCTTTTGGAGGCAGTTTACGCAAAGAGTTCTCAACGAGATCGTCAGCACCCAGAAGATGAGCCCGACCAACCGCGGAAAAGACGCCGTGTGGTAGGAAGCTCGAACCGAATACACCAAAAGCTTATGTCGCCGGATCCCGCGGTACAACTCACAGCTCTGCAGCTTATACCGTTCCTGTCCGCGTTGAAGCATCCATCTCTCGAGGAGGTCAAGGAGGCATTGGTGGATTTGTCACAGTTCATCTCAGCGAAACAAGGCTTGGTAGCTTCGTGGGCAATGGTCGCATGCTCTAGCCTGGCGGCTCACGGAACGTCTCGCGACCCATCCCTTTCTGCCATGTGGAAGCAAGTCTGGCAAATTAGTGTCAGATCCCTGAGCTTACCCCCTACGAGCCGCTCTGCATGCGTCCTTTTGGACTGGATTTTGAAAGCGAAGCTAGTTTCTGACCATGAACTAGCTGGCGACGTCAACCAGATCATCACGACTGCCGATATCAGCGGACCGTCGATGCTCGTTGACTCGTCCCTTGTGCTGATGTTGACCTTACTGCGGGTCCGCAACGCCATATCCCCCAATGCCAGTCACTCAACTTCCAGTCACGTTATTCGATGGGCTTTCTTGAAGTGGAATCCATCAGAGTCCGCATATGCTTCACTTCATGCCGTACATGCAGCACCGGTAGACCTTATCAACCTCTTGCGGGCTTGCTATGAGATGCCGGCTCTTTGTATGAATGCATCCCTCGCTGTCTTTGGCGGCCCCGTTGCTCAGTTCCGAGCAAACCAAAAGCAGCGTCATGCAATCATACGGTATCTGTTGGTCTTGGAAGATGAGGGCCCCCCAGAGGACTCGCACAAGGCAACATCAACTGATCAGCCAAAGACTGAGGAAACCCGGGCGGCTGATTTTTCGAGTTCCCACTCGACAAAGCGGCTGATTCTGGAACTGCTCGTTCCAAAGCTTGAGGAACTATCACAGATGGTAGAATCATGGCACAAGCCGCCTGGAAGCGACAGCGCGGCCCCTGTGTCTACGGATCGCCTAGTTAGCGTCGTTTCGGCTTGTATTGTTGGAGCATTCGTCATGCCCGAGCTCGTCGGTCTCAACTCTTCCATGTCGAGGGATCTGGAGATAACCGTGTTTGGTATCGTTGAGGGCATGATGAAGGCGATTTCCGAGTCTCCCCAGAATGAAGTTTTCTTCAATCTTGTCCTTAAAGCCTCTGCGCCCTACATCCCTGCTCTGGGTGAGGCTGAGCTAACCCATTTTAAACGCGAGCAACCATATGCCCTCAGGTTCTTTGCCACAATCTCAAACAGTTTGCTGGAGAAAACCCGGCGAGAGTCTCCCACGGATAACGATCCAGCGTCTATGGATCTCGATGATGAATTCGATTCCCAGGCAACCCACAAAAATACAACGGCGGGGAAAAAGTCCCTACCCAGGAGGGACATCACACTCAACCACACTCCCGAGGCCTTTTACCTCGACACCAGCCTTCGGCTACACCTTCTTGGGATCATCCGTGCGGACGACGGTGAGCTTGGCCGGGTGCCTGATCCGATCGTGGATCACCTCTTGGAGCTCTCCGACGAGGATCTTCTGTCATGCCGGCTTTTCATGCAGGAGTTGTTCGCATCAGATGTTGTCACACCTGCTGATCTCGCGATGAGGATAGTTGAGAGGATCGGTAAGACGATCGACCAATATCGCTGTTGTGAAGCTGCCCTATGTACTGTGATTGATATCATGGAGGGATTCATCACCATGTGGACCGATGAGGAGCTTGAGATCTCGAACATGGTGGGCGATATCTACCACCATCTCGTCAAACGTGCATTGCCCAACAATTCGCTTTCAACTACTGCACAGATTTGGTTTTCGAGACTTCTCTTCCGTCTGCTGGAGGTCAATTCTATGTTTGCCTCGCAGATTCTGAAGCTCCCTTCCACCCTATCTACGCTTCCTACGCTTCTGACCATGTTAAAAGACGCGCCCATGGATGTCAAGTTCTTCATTGGCGTTAACTTGCCGAGAATCTTTGGGCTCTATGTTCTCAAAACTCATGACGACATAGTTGTCGATATCCTCAAAAAGCTTCCCGATGAAGGAACGGAGGGAATCGCGTTTCGTCTGTTTGTACTGGCGGAACTCGCATGCAAATGGCCTACATTGCTTCGTCGGTGTACTTACCACGTTTTGGAGGCCTCTGGGAAGAACCAAACATCGGTAAGCTATGCGACAAGTAGCTTGAAGCGGATGTCGAGGTGTCTGAATCTCAGCAGCCCTCGAGAGTTGTTCACACTTTTTGCCCCCCAGATACTCTATACTTGGCTAGCGGAGGACTCCATGGACGAGATTCCATACAGCATATTTGGGTTTTCGAACCTGGCAGAGCTCCTTTCCAAAGGCCAGTCAGAAGCTGTTGGTATAATGATCATGCGCGGCCATGAAACGCACGCCCGCGAGCTGGCTAAAACTTTGAAGCTTAGTATAGGAGAGTTGGTCACACAGAGCTTCAGCAAGATCGTGGCGTACAGCTTCGCAAACGATTCCAGCTTACCAAACCAAGTGACGGGAGAAAGCCGCATGAGGAAAATCATCGGAGCGGAGCCTTACAACAGCAACATAATCCTCAACTTCGCCGACATCCTGGCAATCTTTCTCGAAACATGCGACCAAGAGTCTCCTATCGAGAAATGGTTCCGCAAAGATGCCAACTTTGCCTATGCAGCGGACATCATGGAAGAAATCAAAGCGTTCGGTCATCTGAACACAATGCTTCCACCAAACCAGCAGCCTATGTTCAAGGCCAAGTTCCTCCAGCGGCAGATAGTGCACCTCGTTAAAAGGACCAACTATGAGCTACATGAAATATGGACACCCGCTCTTGTGGTATTCGTAGCCCGAAAACTGTTGAACACGATTCACCCGGCATTAGGCCCATTGCATGCCTGTGCCGTGCTACGGAAGATCCGCGTGCTTATTTGCTTAGCAGGCAGCTCTGCCCTGTATGGCTACCCTCTAGAGATGCTACTGCATTCTCTACGGGCTTTCATGGTTGATCCGGAGTGCGCTGATGATGCCCTGGGAATCACCCGGTATCTCCTCAGCAGGGGAAGCGATCATTTAATCAAATTTCCTTCTTTCCTTGCTGGCTATGCTCTTTCATGCTTAGCTGATCTTCGCGTATTCCTCGAGTCGAGCCAATCCAGTACAACTCAGGAAAGCCAGTTCAAGGCGACAAAATCAAAGGCGCAGCTCTTTCACGCATGGTTCTCCAAATATCTGGCCAACTACAACACCAATGCATGGAAGGATGAGACACAAAGGGAAGCTTTCAAGGCTATCACTCAGTCCGCTGCTAATATCCGTGTCATGGGCAACGCAGAGAAGGGCACCCACGAGAGTAAGTTGCTCTTGGAGATTCTCAAGGATTGGGGTCGAAAGCACCAGCTCCTCAACGAGCCGGCTCGATCGGTTGCTCTGTCAATGCTCTGTGGATCTTTTAATGTCCCACCACCAACTCGCTTGGACGTGATCGAAAGCGACGGACAGGCGTTGGCTCACGCCGCTGCTGTCTGGATGAGTTGTAGTTCCAAGAAGCTTAGCAGCGAGTACTTGGCCTGGGCCGGACGAGTTATCGGTCGGYCGTTTGCAGCCTCAGGCGACGTACCACAAGAGCTCTTGCGCGAATCGCGCCTGCAGGAGTATCGGAAGAAATCCCCGGTAAACTTTGATTTCATGGAGTCAGAGGAGGCTCTTCTTGGCCTGATTGTAGCTCTGACTGCAAGTAGCGACAACTGTAGGGCTGGATTGGCTGAGGCTGCCCTCCGTGTAGCAGTATCTGATGCCATCCATGAGAACAATCGTCCCTTGGTCACCGCCTATCAAAGGAGTCTTTCAGAGTCCTTGCAAGGAGCATCGGAATGGGGAGAGCTTAGAATACCACGGTCTGATCGCTTCAGTGTCGAACACCCCAATGAGGCCGAGGTATTCTCTGCGGAATTCTTGGAAAGTCCGGATTGGGCACAGCAACTCGCGACACTTTTGGCTCAGTCAGTACCCGGGAGCGTAGCACTTAGGGTACTGCCTCCCATTTTGACAAAGGTCAAAGGCTTTGCTGAGCAAGCATTCCCCTTCATCGTCCATAATGTGTTGGAATACGAGCTAGATCAGACCCAAGGGATGAAGCAGAAGCTTTCGGAAGCCTTGAAGGAATGGCTGGCCTCCACTTCACCAGCAGCCAGAGACAACCAGAAACTCCTGATCAACACAATTCTGTACCTCAGAACACAGGCAGATCCAAATGAGACATCTATAGCGGATCGATTGCACTGGCTCGAGGTCAACTTCTCAACCGCCGCGGCCGCTGCTACGCGATGCGGGATGTATAAAGTTGCTCTACTGTTCGCCGAGTTGGCATCCACCGAGATTACACGTCAGTCTCGCCGTTCGTCCGCGATTCAGGGACTTGGGGACACGAGCGAGATTTTGCTGGATATCTTTGAGAATATCGACGATCCAGATGCCTACTACGGCTTGACCCGGGACGCTTCGCTTTCGACCGTATTGGCTCGTCTCGAATACGAGAAGGACGGAGCGAAGAGCCTAGCATTCCGTGGAGCTCAATATGACAGTCATCTAAGGCGTCGGGATGTAGCCTCACAGCAAGACGGGCAGGCGCTTATCAAGGCCTTGAGTAGCTTGGGTCTCGCCGGCCTGTCGAACTCTCTCCTTCAGACGCAACAGAGCCTGGATGGGTCCTCGAGGTCTCTTGATTCCACGTTCATCACAGCAAGGCGTTTAGAGACGTGGAATCTTCCTGCTCCGCCTGCGACCGAAAACTGGGCGGTAACTGTGTACAAAGCCTATCAAAGTATGCATCAAGCTTCTGACATCAACATGGTAAGAAGCGCGGTTCACGACGGTCTTGCGAGAACGCTCAAACATCTTACGGGGAAAAGCCTCAACACATTGACACTCCGTCACCAGCTGGGTGCTCTCGCTACGCTGGCTGAACTTGATGATGTGCTGAATGTTGGAGATCTTTCCGAGCTGAACGGCATCATCAATGACTTCCAAGCGCGGTCCAAGTGGATGATGAGTGGACAATACGACGATGTCAGTCAGATCCTCTCGTGCCGGGAGACGACCTTGAGCATGTGGAGTCAACGCCACAACCTCCGGCCATCGAGGTTGACGCCTGCAGATGCTCGTCTGGCGCAGATTCGTGGCATGCTAGTCTCCTCTGACATCTACCGGTTTCATCGTGCCACACAGGAAACTCTGAACTTGTCTACCACACTCACAGATCTTATAAAGCCGAGTGAACAAATGGGGCTTACTGTCGACGCGGCAATTCGGATGGAGGCTGCCAACTCGCTGTGGGATCAAGGCGAGATGATCTCCTCCATCAGGATGCTACAGAACATTGACAAGGACTCCTCTCTAAAGAAGCAAACCGTTCCTGTCAGCCGTTCGGATATCTTGTCCAAGATCGGGTACCAGGTGTCGGTTGCACGACTGGAGAGTCCTGACAACATTCAGAAGAAGTATCTCGAACCCGCACTGAAGGAGCTGAAGGGCAAGAGTGAAGGAAAGGAAGCTGGCCGGGTTTACCACCAGTTCGCCATGTTCTGTGATGAGCAGCTCCAAAACCCAGATGGCCTTGAGGATCTTGCTCGCCTCCAGAATCTCAAAAAGGGCAAGAATGACGAGGTTACTCAGCTCAAAGCTCTGATAGCGAGCACCAGGGATTCGCAACTCAAGAACAAGTATTCCATGCACTTGTCGAAGGCGAAGCAGTGGCTTGACCTCGATCAGCAGGAGCTTCGCCGAGTTGAGCAGACTCGTTCCGAGTTTGTGAGGTTGAGTTTACAGAACTACCTATTCTCTCTCGCAGCATCGGATGAGTACAATAACGATGCGCTACGTTTCACAGCTCTGTGGTTAGAGCGCTCGGAGGACGACATGGTGAACGAGGCTGTGAAGAGGTACCTCAGCAAAGTGCCTACTCGGAAGTTCGCACCCTTGATCAATCAGCTATCATCGCGCCTGCAAGATCAGAAAGGGCTCTTCCAGATCACCCTGCTAGAGCTTGTCTACAGCATCTGCCTCGACCACCCTTATCACGGCATGTATCAGATCTGGTCGGGAGCAAAAACACGGATCAACAAGGATGATGAGGTTGCTTTGTCCCGACAGAAGGCGACGGACAAGATTTCCAAAGCCATCAGCAAGAGCGGCGTGTCAGCCGCCAAGATCTGGCCAGCGATTGATGCAACAAGCAGAGTCTACCACGTGCTCGCCATGGAGCGCGATGCTAGCAGGTACAGGTCAGGTCACAAGATGGCCATCAAGGACTCACTAGCAGGCTCGGACTTCCTCGCCACGCTTGCCAAGTTTCCCATTCCCCCGCCGACCATGCAGATGCCTCTGCTGGCCAGTTGCGACTACTCCAACGTGCCGATGATCATCAAGTTCGAACCCCAAATGTCCATCGCCTCAGGCGTCTCCGCGCCCAAGATCATCACAGCCATCGGCAGCGACGGCCAGCGATACAAGCAGCTCGTAAAGGGCGGCAACGACGACCTCCGCCAGGACGCCATCATGGAGCAAGTCTTCGCCGCCGTCTCGGAGCTACTCAAGCACCACCGCACCACGCGCCAGCGTAACCTCGGCATCCGGACCTACAAGGTCCTCCCGCTCACCTCCTCCTCGGGTCTCATCGAGTTCGTCTCCAACACCATCCCGCTGCACGAGTACCTCATGCCCGCCCACGAAACCTACTACCCCAAGGACCTCAAGGGTTCCCACTGCCGAAAAGAAATCATGAACGCGCAATCCAAATCCGTCGACACCCGCGTCGCCGTCTACCGCAAGGTCACCGAAAAGTTCCACCCCGTGATGCGCTACTTCTTCATGGAATGGTTCCCGGACCCGGACGAGTGGTTCGCCAAGCGGACCGCCTACACGCGCACCACGGCCGCCATCTCCATGCTCGGCCACGTTTTGGGTTTGGGCGACCGACACGGGCACAACATCTTGCTCGACACCAAAACCGGCGAAGTCGTCCACATCGACTTGGGCGTCGCCTTTGAAATGGGTCGCGTCTTACCTGTACCCGAACTAGTTCCCTTCCGGCTGACGCGCGACATCGTCGATGGGATGGGCATAACGAAAACCGAGGGCGTGTTTCGACGGTGCTGCGAGTTCACGCTGGACGCGCTGAGGGAGGAGACGTATAGTATCATGACTATTTTGGACGTGTTGAGGTATGATCCGCTTTATAGCTGGTCGATGAGTCCCGTGAGGATGGCGAGGTTGCAGAATGCGAGAGTCGGGGCGGACGAAGAGGTAGATGAGGCGGAGGAGGATCAGAATCGTGCTGGTGGTGGTGGGAACAAGAAGTCGACGAACCTCAATGAGCCTAGTGAGGCGGATCGGGCGTTGGAGGTGGTGAGGAAGAAGTTGAGTAAGACGCTGAGTGTGATGGCTACGGTGAACGATTTGATTAATCAGGCGACTGATGAGAGGAATTTGGCGGTGTTGTATTGTGGTAAGTCTTTGTTCCGCTTTGATGGTTGTAGTTTGAATGTGAGAGAGAGATTGCTAACGGTGGGGTCTATCTAGGCTGGGCTGCTTATGCTTGAGGAGAGCATCAAAGGAAAACTACCTACGAAAGAGGTACTCATCTGGGCTAGAAGAGTAAGGGGAAGTCTATACATATTATATCTGTTGGATTATGTCCATGTATAGAGATGGAAACATTGGGAATTGGGATAGATCTGAGAGTCTAGGTACTTGGTCATAATAACTTGATTTTCTCTTGACAGCCACCAACTCATCAGAATTGACGATTATAATAACTTGATTTTCTCTTCACAGCTAACTCATCGGAATTGACAAGCCTCATGTTATTTTATGCTTATGCTAACTCGCATCCGCACTCTATGTAGGCGCTAGAGGTAGAGAACAAAGAACACAAGGCTTACTATGCCATACCAATATGTACCAAACAGACTAACTCCCCTATACACACTCGGATGAAAAACAAAAGTGGGGTATCTATCACACAACACGAGATCTCAAGTCTCATCTTCCTCGTCATCATCATCTATAACGCCGTAAGTTATGCCCTTCCATCCATCCATCCCCTTGCCCATGCATTTGATGCCATCATGCCTCTTTTAGCTATTTCCGCCCGAAAGACCAAACCAAACCGACGAGACGGAAAGAAATTCTTCCGTAGCCACTTGGCTATCGTTCTCTTGCTGCCTTGGCCAGTGTCCACGCTTCTCCATCGATTCGCTGACGTATCGCCGGCGACTGAGGCCAACGATTCAACGGTGATTCCTCCATGCCAAACGCCAAGCAATGTTTGTTCCCTCCCCTATCAGAAGACTCTTCTTCTGTCCGAGCTGTATCCAGGAATAGCGAAGTGGGTAGCAACGTCTCAGCATGTATATAAACTAGCGGCTGGGCTGGGCTGAATATTCGGCTTTCAGTCCCTCGATAGCTAGTAGTGCTCCAGGATTGGTCTGTGATAGATGGGCGCCATTGGTCTGCGAAAGTTGTGCCTGGTCAAAGAGCAGGTAGGTGGATGACCTGTTGCCATCCAAGTCATCCATGCTCTGAGCCGGTGCCACCTCGACTCTTATCGCCACTCATCTGTGTAGTGGCTTATTCAGGTATATGCATACCACGGTCTCGGCAGCATCCCTGCGCTTCTTCGTCTCCGCCCTTCTAGCATCATGCCATGCCAGTCACAACGCACCATCCGCAGCCCTCCAGTCCTTATATGTTGGGACAGATACTCGTATATCGACAACCGCTTTGTCTGTCGCTTTCTTCAGCTGACAAAGTGGCGGGGGTGGTTTCGTTATATCCACTAATAGGACTGTCATTGAGCGGCCCTCTTCCCCAAGCTCTTCTTCGTAACCAGCTTCAATTCAAGCGGGTAGTAACCCTTCGCTTTCGTTGTCCACTTGCCGCCTGTCGGGGCTTTGTCGATCTTTTGGCGACACACTGGGCATGTTCGTTTGGTTGGATCGATGGTCAGGGCGGAATGGAGGCATTCGGAACAAAAGAGGTGACCTGGTAATTACAAAACTCGTTAGCCATGAACAAACAGACCGTAGTGGGTAGGCAAGGGAGAGAGGAAAGCTTACCACAATGCGTAACCGTCAAACCCGTAACATTATCCATGCAAATGACACATTGGAAGGCGCTGAGCTTGATCTCATTCTTGGGCCTCGGCTTTGCCCGCATGCTCTCAGGCACCTCTTCCGTATCCGCCAAGTCGACCACATCCATAAAGTTGTCGTCCCCGAACGGATCTTTCTCGTCGTCACTGGATACCAACACGTGCGTTTTTCGCTTGTTTGTCCTGATTTCTAGCCCGTCTTCTCTTTTCCGTTTGGGAGCCCCGGATGACTGAGGCGGCAGTGTGGGCAAGCTGACAATGTTGTGAGAGGTGCCTCGGCTTCGTCGCCGAGAGCCCTCGGCGGCGGATTCATCCCTCCTTGAAGGCATGGTGTTGTGGTTATTGCGTGAAGGAGACAGAAGATCGCTCAGATATCTCGGAGTCTGGGGTGGAAGCGAAGGACTGGAAAAGTCTCGACTGGCAAGCTCGTTGAGAAAGTCGTCACTATTTGGTTCTCGATCGCCGCGATGGGTGGTGACGGGTTGACCAGGCACGCGCGAGCCTGTAGCGAGGTTGGTGGTGAAGGCGGGGTTGGTGTTGTTGTAAAAGCTGGTTCCTCTGTTGTCTGGGGTAGAGGAAGATCCAGAAAGCAGAAAAGAGAGCGATGGTGGCGGCGGTCGAGGTGGTGGTAGGGCGCGAGAAGCCGGCGGCAAATGAGCGGGTTGAGGTTGGCGGTTGTCGAGGTAACGGCCGGGTTCAGACCGGGTTTGCGGGTGCGGACAGGGTAATGGGGTTCGCGGGGTTATGTAAGAGTTTGCTGGAGAGGGGGCTTGGGGTTGAATTGAGAGTGAGGGCAATATGTTCGTGGTTTGCCCAGGGAGGTTGTGTGGGTGTTGTGGCTGGCTATGAATTTGAGCGTTGTCGGAGTTGGAGTTCGGGTTCGGGGCCGGATATTGCTGCAGCAAAGGCGCCAAGGAAGGGAGCGACTGAGGAACACCACCAGGGTTCGGGTGCGCTACACTGGACAGCGGTGGTGGAAGAGCGTCCAGGTCAAGGTCTTTTTGTTGCGCCGCGACTTGTTAGAGACACACAGCTCAGACAAAGTGGTAGGGGTATGGGTGAAGGGTGAAGGGAGGTATTTCGGAAAAAGGTTGAGGTTTGGGTTGGAGGTGGGAGAAAGGTTGAAGCGCAGCAAGTACCTGCAAAATTGTCGTCGTACGCCGCATCACTCAAGGGGAAGTCGTCATCCATGGCCCCCGGGAGGCTTGCCGACAAAATGCCGGAACAAAAGGTAAAGGTTCGGACAAGAAATTAAATTGGTGAAGATGCGATTTCAAATCCGTTCGTTTGTGCGTTTGCTGCGGTGGCGAGTAGACTTTGGGACGGTGGCCGTCCACTTTGCTCTCAATGTTCCAGCCAAACGAGAGTGAATGGGCTACGGACAATACCTGGGACGAAAGAAAACAAGGGTAGTCGCTAACAATGGTATATACGGGGAAGAGCGCAACGATCGGTATTAAAGTCGCAGAGCTGAAAGTGCATATAGAGAACAAAAGGTAAGAAGCCGGCTGCTTGGGAGGTTTTGTAAGGGCTGTGACGAAGAGTGGACGGAAGTCAAGCAAGTGAAAGGAAGTGTTTGTCTAGAGGAGAAAAAGATGGGTGGAATCAGTTGACGACAATTCTGTAACATGTAGCTGAGAAGGTCCGAAGGAAAGATGGATCCAGCCCTTCTTGGATCATGTACTGAATCACTTTGGGCTGTGGAAGTTGCCATCGTGATGGGCGTCGCGCCGTCTGCACACTCAAGCCCCTTTGGTCAATCATGACGGGGAAGAAGAAATGATGCCATGGAGTGCAAAGAATCGGGTTGCGGATTGGATGCCCGCTGTCTTTCAGGTGCACTTGTGTACACCTCTGCCGGCATTTAAAACGTTAGCGCGGTGAATTGCAAAGTGGCGATAACTTTAATCTTCGTACAAAAGATGGGCAGTTTGCTCACACTAAAACCCTTGAATGTTGTAGAGTGGCTGTACCAAGCTAACCATTTATATGCCAACAGATGAGCACGCTTTCCAAGTACCCAAAAGCGTAGCAGATTGTAGCAAAGAAACTGACTGTGCCGTCAACACAAATCATTCTCACGCTGACTTGTAATTAGTCTCGAAGCTTCCATTTCAAGAAAGAAACTCATCATGCTTGACAGACAGTTCAATGTCTCACCAGAGATGTAACTAACTGCGTCCAGCCGAGGTCCCTTGTCTTTTTCGATCTTTGGTACAAGCACAGAAGGTTTCAATCACTGTTCCACCAAGTGTTAGGGTTAGGGGTAGGTATGTAAAACGTTCTGGCTTGACCTAACTCGAGCTGAGTGAAGAGACTGTACCTTTCACTCACTTCATTGTTTGGACAATACAAAGACTGTCAAGTTGTGTATCACAACATCGTCTTCTGTCATATCGGGGTCTGTTCGGTTTTTACACAGCATCGCGGCCGGACCCATCCGGAGCCATACGGAGATGTGGGTCCGCCCGGCACCCGGCAGCGGGGCCTTTTCGGGGCCGGGGCCAAGAGTGCAGGCCGGGGAACTAACGGGGGCCAATGACGTTTCCATTGTTGTTTAGGCCAATCGGGGAGAACCGAACATGGACAGAAGTGGATCGGCACTAACATGATCGTGAATTTTTCCTTTCAAGGGTCGATTTGTCATGATGCTCTTCAACGCCGCGCTGACCATCGATCTGGACTCGATCGTGCAGTGATATTGATGGGGGTGCAATGATGGTACTATGCTGCCATCTGAGATCATTGGTTACCAAGCGCCTTGAAAATGGATGTTCATACTTCGTCCGCGAGTCTGCCTGTACGTTGTTTCTCCACGGGGGAACTTTGGGTCAGCTACTTAAGAGATTATTCACAGTGTGGGGTCGGTCTTGGCGTATCCACTTGGGTCAGGAAGCTTTCAAGGGTATGGGATCGGGTCATGTGAATACTCGGACCCGATCGGTCTGTAATATCAATAGGGGAGCTGTAATGATACTACCACCTGAGATCATTGGTTACTAAGCGCTTTGAGAATGTATGCTCATATATACCTGGCCAGCGAGTGTGGTACGAGTTGAAAGATTGACGGAGCATGGTCCTCTATATTCCGGGTCCCCTCTTTAGCGAGCAGCTTGCTATCTAACCCTTAAATCGGGAGACTCGTGCAAGTGCAATGTTGTATAACAGACAGTAAAATCAAAACAAACTTGAATGAGGAACTCAAAACCCGGCTAATGAAAGCAATTCAAGCTTAATTGAACGTACTTTGGAGTACAAATAGACATGTAATATGGGAGCGTGGTGAGTGGCAGTCTGATAGAGGAGTGAGAGGGTACTTGGGTACATGCTAGCGTGCCTCTACTGAGGGGCCGGGGTCCCAATTGGCATGGACTGGAACCTTTCTGAACTTTTTTTTTTTTTTTTTCTGCGAATGCCCATGACATCGATGATGGACTCTCGCCGCCCCGCAATCGCTCTCAACCACCACTTCAACCACCACTACAATTCAGTCTCTCCATCCGGTCACCGTGGCGTATCACCACTTTCCGGACTGAAAACACACAGCCTACCATGACTTGATATCCGACCTCTAGCTGGTTATCCTCTAGAATGCTGACCCCCGTCCGCTGCCGGGCGGTTCCAAATGCGACTGTTGCGACCGCCGCCCGAGTCCTCCGCCGAGCCAACCTCTTTTCCCGATACCCTCGACAACTAAGACACCTACGATGGGACTCGACCATCGCCCAAGTGCTCGAGCGCAAGGGCCTCGGCATCCCCTCCACAGCGCGCCATAACGAGATCGGTGTCCAGCAGCTGAGCGAGCACCTCTACAAGCAACTCTTCCCCCGCGGAAACACCGACCCTCCTGCTCCCGAGCTCATCGAGCTGGCTAAGGACCACCTTGCCCGTCACGACTTGCTGGGGAAGACCACCGACAAGACCCCTCCCATTGCCTTTCAACTACCAGCCCTCGTGGGCGAGACACTCGACGAACACTTCCACAAGCTGGGCGTCGACGCTGCCGAACCCTTCCTCACCCACGCCAGGCACTTCGCAGACGTCCATCTACCTCCCAAGCCAACAAATTGGGTTCGGAGGAGTGGATGGACAAAGTATAACCGCCATGGCACGACAGAAAACGACGTGCCGCCCGAGGGCAACATGATGTGCTTCGATGTGGAGGTCATGTATAAGGATAACCCCTATGCTGTCATGGCATGTGCTGGTACCCCGGATGCCTGGTATGCTTGGCTGTCGCCGTGGCTGCTTGGAGAGACGGAAAACAAGGCCCACTTGATACCAATGGGTGATCCAACCGTCGACAGAGTTATCGTGGGACACAACATTGGCTACGACCGTGCCAAGATACTGGAGGAATACGACTTGAAGCAGACGAGGAACTTCTTTCTCGACACCATGTCTCTGCATGTTGCTGTGAACGGAATGTGCTCCCAACAACGACCGACGTGGATGAAGCACAAGAAGGCCAGAGAACTACGGGAGAAGGCAGAGCATGAAAATGCCAGTATCGAACTGCAAGAACTCTTGCAGGGCGGTTCCCTCACTGCCGAGGAGGCTGACCTCTGGGTCGACAAAAGCTCCATCAACTCGCTACGAGACGTGGCCCAGTTCCACCTCAACGTCAAAATCGACAAGGAAATCAGGGATGTCTTTGCCGAAACAGATCGGAATGTGATTCTGAACCAGCTGGACCATCTCCTGACTTACTGCGCAGCAGATGTTCAAGTCACCCACCAGGTCTACCAGGTCGTCTTCCCCAACTTTCTCCGAGTCTGTCCTCATCCCGTCAGCTTTGCCGCTTTACGCCACCTCGCTTCTGTCATTCTGCCCGTCAATAAGACTTGGGATACTTATATCGAGACAGCTGAGGCAACTTATCTGCAAATGTTACACGGCGTTCAGGAGCGCCTTTTCACTCTGATGGAGAAGACGTTGGATTATAAGGCCGACCCCGACAAATATCTCTCTGACCCTTGGTTGAGCCAGTTAGATTGGTCGGGACAGGAGATCAAGATGGCCAAGCCCAAGAAAAAGGGCGACGTGGAACGGCCAGCCCTGAACCAGAAACTACCAGGTTATCCCCAATGGTACAAGGATCTGTTCATAAAGATTCCCAAGAAGCTCTCGGGCCTGGACGAACCCGGCAAAGAACAGGAAAATAGGAAGGCTCGACACGAATTCATCAATCTCACCGTCCGTACACGGGTAGCCCCGTTGCTCCTTAAACTATCGTGGGAAGGCTATCCCTTATTTTGGTCCGATCAGTTTGGCTGGACGTTCCAGGTTCCACAAGAAAAAGCAGAGACCTTCATTCAGCGCCAGATGACACCTATTCATTTCGATGACCCGGAAGTCGATGACCGACTTAGAATGGATTTCGATCACAAGTACTTCAAACTTCCTCACAAAGATGGCCCGACTGCCAGATGCGTCAACCCGATGGCCAAGGGCTATCTTGCCTACTTCGAAAAGGGTATCCTCTCTTCCGAGTATCCGTATGCGAAGGAGGCATTGGAGATGAACGCTTCTTGTTCGTACTGGATCAGTGCTCGAGAGAGAATCAAGAACCAGATGGTTGTTTATGAAGATCAACTTCCTCCTTCTCAGAGGTTTGTCAACAAGGGTGCAGATAGCGACGCCCCTATTGGGGGCTTTGTTCTTCCTCAGGTCATTCCTATGGGTACCATTACTCGTCGTGCGGTCGAGAGAACATGGTTGACGGCTTCCAACGCCAAGAAGAATCGTGTTGGATCAGAGCTCAAAGCCATGGTTCGCGCACCGCCAGGTTACGCCTTTGTCGGTGCCGACGTTGACTCGGAAGAACTTTGGATTGCATCGGTGGTTGGAGATGCCACTTTCAAACTCCATGGTGGTAATGCCATCGGCTTCATGACCCTTGAGGGTACCAAATCCCAGGGCACTGATCTCCACAGTCGAACGGCTGCCATTCTGGGCATCACTCGTAACGACGCAAAAGTGTTCAATTATGGCCGTATCTACGGTGCCGGTCTCAAGTTCGCCTCTCAGCTTCTCCGGCAGTTCAACCCTAGCTTGACCGAGGCGGAAACGATTGCCATCGCGACCAAGCTCTACGATGCCACCAAGGGTGCTAAAACTAACCGCAAGAGCCTCTTCAAGCGGCCCTTCTGGCGAGGCGGCACCGAGTCCTTCGTGTTTAACATGCTTGAAGAGTTTGCCGAGCAAGAGCGTCCTCGTACCCCCGTTCTCGGTGCGGGCATCACAGAGGCCCTCGTGAGCCGCTGGGTTAGCAAGGGAGGTTTCCTGACCTCGCGTATCAACTGGGCTATCCAGTCTAGTGGTGTCGACTACCTTCACTTGCTCATCATCGCCATGGACTATCTCACCCGCCGCTTCAACCTCGCCTGCCGGTTGGCCATCACCGTGCACGACGAAATCCGTTACCTCGCCGGGGAACATGACAAGTACCGGGTAGCCATGGCACTGCAGATTGCCAACCTGTGGACCCGCGTCATGTTCGCACAGCAAGTTGGCATTCAAGATCTGCCTCAGTCCTGCGCCTTCTTCAGTGCTGTGGACATTGACCATGTGCTTCGGAAGGAGGTTGACATGGATTGTATCACGCCTAGTAACCCGATACCCATTGCGCACGGCGAGAGCATCGACATCTTCCAGATTTTGGAGAAGGGAGACGAAGCAAAGTTGGATGAGAGCATTGTCCCAGACTCACAGTATGCGCCTCGGCTGGGCAACATCAAGTACACGCCTCGTGTGCCTGTGATGCAGACACTCCGCGAGAGGGCCGAGGCCGGCGATCACCAAGCTTTCCTTCGGTTCATCCGGGCACAGATTGCCAACTCTGATGAGGAGCTGAAGGAGATTATCGCAGAGACGAGATATAGCGAACCATATGGTGCCTATTACCTGACTCCCTCGGGGCGGGTACCTGTCAACCCACATCAGCGGCACGCTGCTGTACATGCTCCGACAAAGACTGTTGCGGCTCCTTCAAAACCTTCCATCGCAAGCCGTCTAGATTCTGTCTCGGGGGCGACAAAAACGGCTGCGGCTGCTTCGAAACAATCCGTCGGAAGCCGTCTTGATTCTGTCTCGGAGGCATTAAGGATTGAGTCCGTCGCAGCTGGTGTTGATGAGCACACCATCAGAGCAGTCAAAGCCCAGGGCAAAGCCATGGCAGAGGCGAATACTTCCAAACTCGCTGCCAGCAAGAAGGCCACGGCCCCCAATGTCACCATCAAGGAGAAGAAGGCGGTGGCTCCCAAGACTGCGGCAAAGGAGGCTACTACTATCCCTTCCACCCCATCTAGAACCAAGGCTTCAACCAGAACAACCACGACAACCGCCGAGAAGGCCACGTCCCCTTCACCCTCATCACAAGTGGATGCAAAGAAGACCACATTCGCACCCAAGTCGATCCCTAAGGAGGAAACCAAAGAGGAACCATCCCCCTCCCTCAACGACCCCGAAATCGCTGCCCGCCTTGAAGCCGTCTCCAAGACTTCGCCAGGGACCAAGGCCTCCGTCGCCGCGAAGCTGGACKCCCTTGCCTCCCTCTCCATGCGGGCTGCTGMGGCTGCTGAGGCTGCTGAGCCTACTGAGCCTGCTGCCACCTCCTCCAGCAGCGCCGCCGCCGCAAAGCCGCCAACTGTTCCTCCTGCCGTTGCTCCCAAGGCTGAGAAACCCACAACCACCATGGCAGCAAAAGCCACGAAACCGACCGCTACCCCTACCCCTACCGCTACAACTGCCCCAAAGAAACCCACTCCCATTCCCACTCCTACTCTTACTCCCCCAAACAGGAAATATGTTCCCATGACCGCACCAAAACCCCTCGGCCGTCCCCGCACCACCCCCATCCTCCCCTACACCGCTCCAAAGAAGAACTTACCCAGCGGCGCTTTTTTAAAAGAACAAAAGGAGCCCATGTCGGTTTCGGAGGCTGTGCGGACTGCTACGGCTTCGGCTAGTGGTAGTACCACAGCCAATGCTACGGGTGCGGCTACGGCTAATGGGGATGGAAAGAAGGCGAGTTCTGGTTGGAAACCTGTGAAGAAGGAAGACCTGTTTGGTCCGGGGGGTTGGTTTTTTCCTTAGTGGGGATGCTTGAGTAGTAAGTAGTGTACCTGGGTGAGTGAGGAGGAGAAGAAGAAGAAGAAGGGGATGGATGTATTTATAAGGATTGTGTGTATGATTGTGGAAGAGAGGAGTGTACTGTACTGTGAAGATATGTGTCTTGTGTATCTGGGGACAAGCGTTCGGGGCGGTTCTATTTTGGATTTGGTTGGATTTGTTGGGAGTTAGGTATGCGTATGTCTCTGTATCAGTGTCTGTATCATATACCGTTTTGGCAATCAGTTTATATGGGACATGGTGTACGAAAAGAAATTTTCTTGGATGGTGTTGTAGCGAGTATCACTAGAAATCATTATCTACCATCAAATGCACAGAATCTTGTGTAAAATCTTTCCTATAACCTAAAACCTAATTACCTTGACAGCGGATGGCCCACAGTCTCAAACAGATCGACAGACGACGACAAAAAAAGGGGTAATACTAAATAATGATGGTATCTCCCTTTTCCCCGAAGAAAATCTCGCGTTTCCCTTTTGTTTCCCTATAACTAATTAAAAACAGACAACCATTTCCTTACTTTTTTGTTCGCAATTACTGCAATTATTGCAATACTACAGACTGCCAACCATAGACAGACAAAACGACAACAAACTATTGGGTATACTTTCTTCCTCTCTCCCTCCCTCTCTCTCTCTCTCTTGTTTCTCACCGCAATCCCACCGTGCCCCCTCTCTTTAATCAACACCTCTCCATTTTCTTCCATGCTCCGTCGTCCTCCGCCCTCACCCAAGTCTACTGCGGCAAATTAGGCAACGGCCTCGGCCTCGGCCCCACAATCGGCCTCCTCCCCGCTCCAATCCCCTGATTCCCACGATTCTGCGAATCACCACCGGTAAACCCAGCCCACTGACCGACGTCCCAACGTCCACCGATACCTCCGCCGATTCCACTCACTCCCTCATCAGTACGAACCGCCTTGGCCGTCTCCTGCTGCGCCTCCTCCCACTCGCGCTGGCGCWGGCGCTCGAGTTCCATCTCCCGCTCGAGAAGGGAGAGGGCGGCGAAGCCGCCTCCGGTCTTTTGGGTGGGCGAGTAAGGAGAGCGAGGCTTGTTGAAGGGGGATTTGTTGTTACCCTGAGGTTGAGGTTGAGGTTGGGTCGGGGTGACGGGTTGTTGGCGGGTTTGAGGGAGGGGAGAGGTGGCGGCGTGCGGGTTGGGAAGGGGGCGGTTGCTGCCGGTGTGGTTGGGACGGATGGGGAGGGCGGGGGATAGGCCGTTGTTGTTCTCCTTGCCGCCAGTTCGCTGAGCAGTAAGCTTCTGAGGCGGCGAGAGCATGGGGTTCGCTGGGATCGGGAGCGGCCTG
Organism: Neurospora pannonica FGSC 7221; assembly: GCA_009805235.1. NCBI lineage: Eukaryota > Fungi > Ascomycota > Sordariomycetes > Sordariales > Sordariaceae > Neurospora > Neurospora pannonica. The sequence goes on from RANY01000094.1 coordinate 59,792, forward strand.
GACGGCGAGGTCGGGTCGGG
>RANY01000929.1:0-13428 GCA_009805235.1 Neurospora pannonica FGSC 7221
CGCGTGCATCGCGGACCGCGCGCGCGCCGCGCTCGCCGAGCCCGTCGACACTTTGGGCGTCAAGTTCTGCTACACCTGCTTCGAGTGCAGACGGAACCCGGATGATCCCGCCTGCGGTGTGCAGTGTTATGATGAGATCCATAGTGGTGGTGGTAACACGGGCATGAAGACTTTTTTCAAGAAGTGGCTTGAGATCCGCCACACGGGAACCGCTGACAAGGGGCACGGTATCTTTGTCAAGACGAACGGTCGCTATGAGATTCCCAAGGGGTCGTACCTGGGTCATTATGTGGGCGAGATCATTCCTAGGCCGACGAAGGGGAATAATGCCAATAATAGGTACCTTTATGAGCCGCAGGTTGGTTTGGAGTGGGATACCGATAGGCCGATTGTGGATGCGGGCAAGATGGGGAACTGGACAAGGTTCATGAATTCGAGCTGCGATCCGAATGTGGGCGAGGCGATTATGCAGATTGGCAAGGTCAGGGTGATTGCCTTCTTTGCGAACAAGACGCTGAAGTCCGGGGACGAACTTTGTATTTATTATGGGGATGATTATTTCAGGGGTCATGGTCTGTTGTGTACTTGTGACGAGTTTGAGGGGCCGCATGACCCGACGGTTGTTGGAGCGGGAGTCAAGGCTAGGGAGCGGCAGCAGCTGGCTCTGGCTCTGCAGTCTTGATGGGTGGCTTGGCTTAGTTAGATATCTGTCTTTGGCCTGGCGCTGTAGGATACCCGATGCATATAGACCTGCTTTTTGTTTTGGATATATATAAATCTTATCTTAACCTGATCGCTATTTGACTTATGTAACTCAACTCTAGTTAGCCAACGTCGCTCTCCATCTCTGCGAAGATGGGTACGGTAAAGGCGAAGTGGACTCAATTTGTACAACAACCTTCTTAAAACCATTCTCTAATCATCCCATAGGGTATCATATCAATCCACTCTCAACATCATCTTCATCAACAAGGGTCCTCTTACCAAGCGGCCTTATTCTATGCCGCCACCTCCTTCTTCTCAAACTTCTTATTCCCCGCAAATCCCTGCTTGGCCTTCTTCGGATCAAAGTTCTTCCCCAGATATCCCTTCGGCTTCTTCTCGGCCTCCTCCTTTTCCTTCTCCTCCCTCTTCTTGGGTGCTGCCGCTACTCTCGCCGTCTCCGGGTCCGTCTCCTTCGCCCACCTGACCCAGTCATGGCGTCTGTGGCTCCACATGTCACCCTTCCACGTCCGCCAGACGTTGCGTCCCAGCCACGTCTCTCTAAGGTCACGTTCATATTGCGCGAGCTGCGAGATGATGTTCTCCTTCATGTGGAAGGGCACCGCAGGCGCGTCGGGCTCGGCCGGCTTGGAAGGCAGAGTGATAATTTCGTTGAGGACGGCAGAACCGTGTTGCGAGGTGGCGAGCTCGTAAACATGCGGGAGAAGAGACGACACGAGAACCTTGTGGAAGGTCGGGGTTGTGGCGGGCGTCTGAAGAGCCTTGACGAGGATCGAGGAGGTGTTGTGAGAGGTGGTGGCCATCTTCATGACCTGTGCCGGCTTGAGGGCAGCAAGTGACGATTGGATGGCCTTGGAAGGTTGACCGGGAATGGCTAGTAGGGCGGCTACGAGTTGGGAGCCATGGTTGAGCATGAAGGCCTTATTCTTGGCTTCTTGGGTCTGGAACTTGGGCTGTTGCTTCTCCTTCTTCTCCTCCTTCTTTTCCTCTGCTCCTTCCTCTCCTACTTCCTCGGCCGACTCTGGCTTTTGCTCTTCCTCGCTGACCTCCTCGTCGAGCATGCAAAGCTTGGGCACGAGGTTCTTCCAGTCGTTACCGTAAGCAGATGTAAGAGCCTTGAGAAGGGAGTTGATCTCATCAGTTCCATTACGGACGTTGCAGCGCTCGAAAAGGGTCTTGATAACGTTGAAGCGTCCCTTGTCGACGAAGCTCGCCATCTCGGGCAGGGACTTCTCAACAGCGTCGGCAAGATCTTCTCTGCTGAGGCGGTTGAGAACCCTGATGGCCGGGTAGCAGGCGATATCGTTGCGAAGCAGACTCTGGATACGAGGACCAAAGATGTGTTGCTGAAGACCCTTGAAAATCTTACCGGGGCAGTGGGTGATGAGTGTCTCGAGAAGTCGCGAACCGATCGGGTCGTAGATCATGGAGTTGACGAACTCGGCGGCTTGGGTGGTGTTGTCGGCAAATGCGGCGGGTGCGTCGGGGACAAGCATGCCCAAGAGCGTAACCTCGGACTGTGTCTCTTCCTTCTTTTCTTCCGCTTCGTCATCCTTCTTCTTCTGCTTCTTCTCTTTCTTCTCCTTGTTCTTTCCAAACATTGTCAACTCCAGCTCCAACAACAGTTGCAGCGTCGGGTTACCGGTAGGATGCTTCGCCAGCACCCTCAATGCCGTGGCATCCATTGTAGCTGTGGAGTCATCGATGATCTTCTTGATCGCCATCGTAAAGGACGACGGAACCGCTCTGATTTGGGAGCTCAACTCGCTCGCATTTGCCGCCGCGCCCTCAACCGTGATGTACTCCTTCTTCCTGCTCTGCAACAGACTCTTTGTGCCCGCCTGATCCAGCGACCTTCCGGACAGAATGACCAGCAGAGCGCGCATAGCGTGCGAGCCGTACCTATCACTGAGCAAAAACCCTAGATGTTCCTCCAACTCGTCCAGCGTCAACAGGAAAAGATCCTCCATTGACGACTTCATGGCCTCCGTCTCCTCCTCGCCCTCCGGCAGGGGCTCCTGCTCGTACTCGCCGCTCAGCTCCTGGGTGACGACGGGCGCCGACTGCAGGAACAGTTTTTCGCAACAATGACTGGCAAAACGATGGGTGACGAGCGAGATGAAATGGCCGCCAAACGCGTCGAACAGGCTCTTCTTCTGACGGGTGTTGGACAGCAGGATCAGGCGTTCCATAAGGCGCGAGCAGGACTGACTGCTGGCCAGCTTGAGTTCCTTGCCGCGCATCTCCTTGTAGACGTTCTGCAGAAAGATGTCGCGCTCCTCGATGGAGGGGAAGTCGTTCAGCTCGAGCAGTTCGTCGGCGTGGCGGAAGTACTCCTGCTCCTGTTCGGCGAGCATGCCGAAGAACTCGCGCTCGAAGTTGGTGTTGGGGCCGCGACGGCCCTCGGGGGCGCCGGGAAACGCATTCTCGTCGTAGGTACCGTCTAGGGGAGGAGGAACGTATTCGGCGGCGGCGGGAGCGAGAGCCTCTTGCTGGGCTTCCTCGCGGCGTTGCTTCTTGATGTCTCTCTCTTCTTCGTGTTCGATTTCTCTTTCTCTCTTCTTGGCGCGCTTCTCGTCGCGCACCAACTGGCGTTTTGACTTTCTGTTCTTGCCCATGTTGCCGGTCGCTCGGTTTCTCGGTCGATCGGTGGTGTAGAGTTGTGCAAAGATGGGGAGGTAAACAGTGGTGGGCGAGGCGACGAATGGTTGCTGGATGAACTTGCTAGAATCCAAATAAAATAAAAAGTTTCGTTATCTTATCACCGAGCGAGCACCTTGGGAGCTTGGGATGCCAAGATGAATTATTGCTTCATCTGATTGGGTGATGAAGTTGTAAGGACGGAGCTAAATACCCAGAAAGGGAGAGAGTGGTGGGGTTCGGTTTGTATGGCTGTCACCAGGGGCTTTGTTAAGCTAGACCCTAACCCTGGCCATTATCAGAGCAGTCTTGACTTAATAACATCAACGGAAATACTTGATGCAAAACTGATACTTCGGAGGTTGAATAGCCTCTTGAATGACAAGAACTCCTCTATAGAACGTTTAGCCAAACCCGCTCAAAGTCCAACCACGACCCCCATCCCACATCTTTTCACCTCCGGCCAGGTCGCAAACCGTCGCCATATAGAACGATTCCACCACCTTTGCTCCGTTGAATAGGCGTCTGGAGCGAAAAGATGATAGCGATAAACGTTGCTCAAACTAGGGAAAACAAAAGCCGACGCAGAAAAAAAGGAAAAAGCAAAAAGCTCGGCGGCCCAAGCCTGGAGTTGAACTCTCGAGACCAGCTACCTACGAAAATACCACGCATTTTCTGGCTACCTGCACACCTACCACGTAGGCTACTGGGAATTGTTGGAAGGTCTGAACTTGGAGCTTATATGGTCCCAGGGCAGTGAAGCTTCTGCCCGCTGGAAATCTGGGGCCCGTCCCGGTGTGTTGGAACTTGGTGGGGCTCGCTCCTTCCGCCTGCCCGTTCACTTAGTCCGTCACTTCCCTCCCAGGTCTACTGTCACGCAGCATGGCCTTCCTCTGCAATCACTGCTGGACACGGCCCAAGATGCTTCCGCCACAGCGACCTAAACCGTCGCAGTCCTAAGAACCCCATCCGCACCCGTCACCAACATCGGCGGCTTATCATTCGGGCTCCTCCCATTCCGATACTGCCACAACCTACTCAGATCCTTCACCTTCACCTTAGCCGGCTTGCTCTCGCGCCTCGTCCTCACCCTCCCTCTTCGTTCCACCGGACTATGACCACCGTAGACCGCAATCCCTCCCACGGCCTCATCACCATTCCCCTCAGCACCGCCGCTAACAATGCCGTTCGCAATCCCATTAGCAAGCCAACTAATCTCCATCGCCTCCTTAGCAGCCGTCATCTCGCTCCCCGCCTCACCAACCGTGATCTCGCTCTCCATAAACTCATTCCCCGTCTCCGCACATCCCAAAAAGGCGCCCGTCTTCGCGTCTTTTTCGAGGGGGAACATGCTATCAAGATAATGCTGACAAAGCTGGTGACCGCCGCGGACGGTGGTGTGGGCGAAGACGCGGCCGATGAATCGCGGCATAGTGCGCGCCCCCGGGATGGAGGTGGCGAAGTGCAGGACCCCCCAGAGCGCGACGAAGTCGGTCGTGTGCGCGTAGTGCTCGATGTGGCCGATGGCGCGGCCGGAGACGGCTGAGGGGGTGATGGCGCTGGTTTCGGAGGTGAGGGAGGGGATGCTGGGTTCTACCCAGGAGGAGTAAGACTCCTCGCCCTTGGTGGTGTTGGTGGTGTCCGTTGCGGCCGCGGTTGCGGGAGTGGTACCCGTGGTTGTGGTCCTCTGCTGTGGGGATGTTTCGGTCAGGTGTTGGTTGTCGGGCAGGGCCTGGGCTTGCTCGGTGTTCCCACTTCCCGCTGTCGTGTTGGTGGAGTCGGTGGATGCCGCCAGAGGGTTGCTGATGGCGTTGTGTTGGGACTGGATGTTTCGATGCGGGTTGTTGAAGTGGTTGGCGGCGTTTCCGAACGTGTAGACTTCAAGCTTCGCCAGCAGGTTTTGGGGGAGTTCTTGGAGAAGCCAGTCGATGATCATGCCTCCCTCGATGGCACCCTGGGAATGCAGGATGAAGATGACCTTGGAGTACTGCGGGTTGTAGAGCTTCTCCTTGATGATCCGGTAGCAGATACGCACGTCTGCTGTGGCGTAGCCAAGGTTGCGTTGGACAAGACATTCGATGACATCGAATAGGATACCGGCACTGGATCGGTGAGCTTAGAGTGACACAAAGGGTTTCCGAGGGCATTGGACTCACGTTTTGTTGTGTATCCCGAGGATGGGGCGCTTGAATGTGATGGCTAATCGGTTAAGGTTACTCTGCATCCAATGTTCTCTACCCTCTTGTCAGCTCAGCTCGCTCAGGAACCGTGGGGGATCGTAAGACCAAGTTTCAGCCAGTGACTTACCCTACTGCTACACCGTTGATGAAGATCCACTGTTCATGGGCATGTTCAGGGAGAGCTGGTGCGTATTTTGGATCGGAATGGTATTCGACCTCCTTCCCGTTCAACAGAGTGCAAAGCCCATAGTTGACGAGCATAAACAACCCGATAGCCAAGGCAGAAGTCCAGACAGGGAATAGCACCAGTGTTGGAAGGGTCACGATAAACCCAAGCTGCAACACGACGAGTACTGCGTGGAGACCAACGCAGAAGAGATTTCCCCGCGTAATAGATAGCTCGTCCAAGTCTCCCGAATCTGATGGTGACAGTGGGATCAAGACGTAGGGGAGAGCCCAGATGAACTTGAAGAAATAGTAGATATCAAAGGCCATCAACTTCAACGGTCGATCCGTATAGCTGTAGTTGATGACCGACTGCTCTCCGATCTGAGAGCCAAAGAACTTTGTGTTGTTGGAGCTAGGCGTCTCCGCCTTTCGCCATTTGGAAGCCATGAATGCGAGTGAGGCAAATACGGCCACGATGGTGAAGCCAGATATGACGAGAAGAGTTGGCATCGTCAATGAAGAAGACTAAAAGGCCATATAAGAAGGGAATCCTGTGAACTGAACTAGCGCAGTCTTTTTATGGTTACACCAACTCCGAGTGTCGACTCCGCCAATATCTAGTCCTAGCAAAGCCTGGCGTTGGTAGGGTACTTAAGAAATGGGATCTGACCAAGGCTGAGTTGGGCTTGTTTCGGCAACTTGGCGCCCAATTGGTTGCATCCAATTCCCGCCCGTCTTGCAGGACCAACAGTAATGATTGATGAAGCCCCCAAGTTGGCTGAACAGTCAACAGATTATCCCCGTTGGGACGTCAGATGCCATCCTTTCACTGCCCTGGACCTTTTGACGGTTGGTCGGAGTTGACGCCCGGCCAAGAAAAGACGCATCAGCCGTGCTGTAGGGCTGATCCACCGGGCCACTAAGCCTCCCCACTTGACGTTCTCATGGCGCCATCTGATAGGGAATTCGGTTCGTGATGGCGTCAAGGTGCGTTGCACAGCTGGCAATGTTTTCATAATGTTGTTGTCAGATACTGACCACTACGCCAAACACCCAAAAATTGGAGCTCCGCACAGGTGCTATATTCGACATTTGTTTATTGATTACGAATTTGAGTCCAACTAGCCGTGTCGGCTTATATGGATGTTGGAGGGAGTTGGAAGCAGGTACCCGTATGCGAAGCTGCTGATCAGTGCCGTTCCGTCTTGCTTTGCTTTCTTCCCGTGTGTGCTTGTCGCAGATAAAAGTTGGTTTTTGGATGAGATAGGTCCATTTCAGCTTGCTCGCTGGCGGGCGGGCGGGATAGAAGTGATGTATAAAAATGAAAGATGGAAGCTTCTTCACATTGCAGGCCGCCGCAACGGCGCAGAGTTTATGGTTGGTGCGTTGTGTCGCAAATGCTACCTTACGGGTTAGGGTTTAGTATGGTGATACAGTATGAATGATCTCATTCCACCATATCAGAAAAAGAATTTTATTGCTCAGAAACACCCAAAGGAAAGAACAATGGGGCCAACGGATGGTTTTGATACTTCCTCTTTTTGGCCAAATACTTTCGTGGAACCTGTACGGTTGGTGAGATAAGCCGCGATGGTGATCAAACTGAATAACAGCAAATATACAATTTCATTGGAGATACGGGTATTAAACAAAAACAAAGAACCAACCGCTGCCGTTAGACCACCAGTACACCAAGCGCCGAGCCGCAGTTTTTATCTGTCACACAAATACCTGTGCCATTTATCTACTTCCCTCATTGCCTCGCCATTGTCCCGTCAACAACGCTTCGCTGTCGCCGTCCTCACCATGAGGAGTTACTACCAATGTAGGAATGCTTAGACTGCGTGCATGAGCCAGTTCATAATAATCGTGGTAATCGTCATCAGTATTCCTTCCGTTCGCATCAATGTGATCCTCGGAAGTATTCGGGCCCACCACCCCAGTCTCAGTCACCCAGCTCCGTGCCCTGTGCAACTCTGCCGGTCTGGTGGGCACGCCGCTTTGAACCGATCCGGACGCGACCACTATGCCGGAGCGCTCTGTTACGCTGCCCGACGGACGGCTTCCCCAGCCGAACTCGGCGCCGATTGCCTGGTCTATTCGGGATTTCAACACCTCGGGTGTTGGCGAAGGCTCCCTGACATTCTTCTTTCCGCCGAATATTTTGACGCTATAGCCTAGATTCGCTCCATGGCTGTTGCTGTAGCTGTAGCCTCCTGATTTGTTATAGGCCAAATCATAGGCTTCGAACTTTAGGAGGCGACGATACGTGTAGAAAGCGTAGAAGAGCATCATAAGTGTTATGCCACTGCATCAAAAGTCAGCTTGGCAGTCATTATGTTGGAGGTGGTCTGACCTTACAGCAGGATACAATCCAAAGCCAAGCCCACTATGGAGTAGTGGCGGTCTGAATATTTGACATAGACGGTGGCATCTAAGCCCAGCATTCCACTGGCAAGTGTGGATTTTATAAGGTGTGTGCACAGCATGAAGAAAGGGGTTAAGGTCTCAGACCTCGCCTTCCATATTTCCGCAACTGTGAGAGCTGCGGAGATTAATGAGGAACCAACTTGGGTGGATTCCCAACTGACAGAATGCCTCCGTGTTAGCGCGCCGTTTGTTTGGTGAAGAGATTTTGATAGAGTGTGGGGAGCCGTTGTGCAGACATACACTATTTGAACTATAGGATCCTGGCCATGCGATATCTCGTCGTCAAAGGTGCGAGAGGTCACAGAAAGCCGGTAGGAGAATAGGCCAACTAGGCTGAGAAGAATCCCAACCTGTATCATCCAACATGGAGCGAGGAACCGAATACGCCATTCGGCGCGTGCGAAGAGCACCTGATCCAGATTGATAGTCATGCTGGAATCTTGTCGGTTGGTGCAGGTGAGGCGCCGCAAAGATAAATAGACGTCGTTGAGTGAAGAAGGCGCCTGGCTGAAGTCATCGAGCGTTGTTCCTCCTGAGCATAAGTCGCGTATTCCTTTCCCATTGATGCCGGTCACCCCGCTCCAAGATCACCCGGCAACTAATCCCAGCGTGGCAGCGAAYGTCGGTATGGTAGAATGAGATCGGCGAACGTATGTTAACAGCAAAGGCCCGTCCTTACCGGATCCGCCGGTAGAAGCGGAGGGAAGATATTTATCGGATGGAGAACGCTTCGGCATTTTATCCGTAGCTTTTTGCAGCTCAGCGCCCGGCAACCCAACGAGAAGAGGCTGAGAAGTGGATTCCTGTAGGACTCAGAAGGGAAGCGCAGAGGTCCACTGGCTCATGGGGACAAGCGCCCGTTTGTCTCTGGTTTCGTTGTCTCGGGAAGCGTTGGCTGGGCTGTAGTGTACCTAGATTTAGGCGGTGGCTGTTTCGCGGCCGCTCCATGGCAAAGCAAGGAACAGGAAGATCGATGGAAGCCACATTTTCTTGATTGGGCTTGTGAAAGTGCATGCATGCCCAAGTGGGCTAAGCTAGTGAGCGTTAGGCGCAGGGCTGACGATCTCACGATTTGGTGGAGGGTGGTGGAATTCTGGGAACCAACAGCGCAGCCTCCAGCGCTTGTCGCGATCCTTACCCGTTTGGCGACGAGATAGAGCTCCTGTCACTCCACCTCTCCGACATCGTGAAATGCCTCATTTGAGATTATGTTGAGTAGGAGTTGTCGGGCATACGGGATTGGAGGATGGTGATTACAAGCGCAGGAAGCGGAAAAGGAAGGGAGAGAGATCCAAAAATAAGACCAAGCGCGAGACTTGGCCCAGACTGAGGGACCAATGATCGGGTCGAAAAAGACCGCTGCCTGCCAGCTGCGCCTCAAGGAGGGGAAGCTCCAGCCTCCTGCGAGATCCACCGGGTTAGATTACAAAGAATGCTTGAAAAGGCCTGCCAAAAAGTCATATTTTCTGGAGAGAATTGGTAAGAAACTCTCCGCAGCCCGACCAGCACTTCAAACCCCAAAAGCGCGGTAAACAGCTTATTACTCATTTAAACTGACCTCCACTCCCCAACGGGTATCAACCTTTTAAAAAACTCAATTGCATTGACCGGGACAGTGCGTCATCACCGGCCTTCTCGATCATTGCATCGGCCAGAGTCCCTCTGATAGGCAGATAATGATGTCTACCAAATCTCGGAGCCCGCAAGGGACGCCAGCCTCACAGCGAAGCGCCGAACGAGACCAATCTCCTGGTCCATCATAAATTCCGTCCTGCGGTGGTCGAATATCCTCTCATTACAGCCTCTCCCTTAACGATCTCGGGCACGCCATGGCCCTCCTCGAAGTTATGCCCCCTCCCAATAACCCTGCCCCGTGAACACCGGGCTGCGTATGTATCGTTCCTCTTTCGTTCCTTGGCCTCATTGCCCGCTGGCAGCGGCAGCTTGGAAAACCGAAGTGCTGCTGAATGGTACGACGTTGCCGTTCGCATCTGACATGGCAGGTACACTGGGATCAACGTCATGCTGAAGGTTTTGACGTCTCACAACTTGAGCTGCCGCTTATGTCAGTGTCGTGAACAATGAATACATGGACGCCAAAGTTCCAAGCGGCTTTCCGCATCAGCTTAGCTTACGCACCATTGTTGTTTACGGCCGTGGGATAAGCCATAGCCACAGAGACGAGGGCGAGCACGACGCCGGTGATGAGCTTCATGGTGAGGATGATGCTGACGTTGAAGGGCTAGGGATAAGTGAGTGTTGGGATGAATGGATGTTGAAAAGATCGTAAAGTCGGCCGGCGACGATGGTAACTTTGGAGACTGAATGGAACAACACCAAGAAATCGAAGCGAACGGAGCGGATATCAGAACCAGGGCGATGAGCGAGACAACACCCCAGGTCAAATCTATCGACGGCTATTGCTGACTATTTGTACTCGTGTGTCCAGAAACATCTTGAAGTTGTGATCAAGATCTGCTTGGTTTGATGAACGATATGTGTTTCAGGATACGATTCATGTACAGCACTGCCTTCGGATCGAGCACAAGGTGGTAGCCGAGCGGTTATCCACTTCCCCAGAGGCTTGTTTGAAACGCGGCAAGGGTTACTATCCACGATAACCAAGGCGCGGAATCTCTCTTGGATTGGGATACTTGGTGAGCGCACAGCCTGCCTACTGCTGCGAAGGGCCCCAAGATTTCGATTCCCTTGGCGACACCTTTCAATTCGAATATTCCCAAGGTCATATTGTTAGTCTAGTCGAGCTGACGTAGCTGAGCAATTCTAAAGGTGAGTCTTGGGATTCAGTCTGGCTAAGAATCTGTATCTTTCGCATCTTGAACATTTGCCTCTGGAGATGTTTCTTCGGGGCTCCTGCAACTGTCACGTATCAAACCTCAAAATGCCCACCGGAATCACCCAAGAGTTGAAATTCCTGGGGAGAACCCAGCCCCCAGTATCAACCCAGCCTTATAGTCGCAGGGGACTGAAACCGATATTCTGGAACTCCGGTCGGTTAAAGTGTTGCATTGGCGGGCGCAGAGCCCCTGTGACTTGCACATCATACCGTGACGGGCCTCTTCCGAGGTTCCGTGTTGCAGCCCTGGCTTCCCCTGTCAGAGCCTAGAACGCCTACACTACACCTCTGCCGGCATATAAATGGTTAGCTTGGTACAGCCACTCTACAACATTCAAGGGTTTTAGTGTGAGCAAACTGCCCATCTTTTGTACGAAGATTAAAGTTATCGCCACTTTGCAATTCACCGCGCTAACGTTTTAAATGCCCGCGAACTTCTCCATTTTCTAACTTTGACAAATGAACCCCGTGGGATGAGTGGATGGAATAAGTGGTCGAGCTGGGTTCTCCTGGCCCGGACCCCGAGAGGAGAATGTTTTGTGAAGGAGAAATGTGTAATGAGCAGCACAACGGAGGAAATCTAAAATATGTGTTTGGGTCATGTGCCACCTCGGTAGGTACCGGCATATGTCAAGGTAGCACAGCAGGCGATAGTCATCAGTTGACATTCCACAGCTTCGGCTCCCAGGAAGGTGTTTTTGAAGCTCACATCAACACCAATCATCAACTTCGTCGAAACCATTCACAGACTCACCAGGCGCCGCCCACACCACGTTGGCGGAGAGCGGGGTAATCTCCGATACAGCCCGACGATGCCGACATTTGTACGCCCATCTTTGAGGTCTGACCGCAAGGTGGTACTTCCCTTGTGATATCCGAGGCCAGAAGAGTCTTTGTATCAGCGAGAAAGCACTTATCGATAAGGTCTAGATGCCTCTGGAACCTCGCTGACGGCGGGAGTCCCGTCAAGATATCCGGTGGATCTCGCTGAGATCCACTGAGATCCACTGGAATCCGTCGGCTCCATAGGTCACTTTCGGGATGACACTGACATGCTTCTGTGCCTCCAACTCTAAATGGATGACCTGGACTGACTTTTACTGTCTTAACAGTTGCGCTGTCCCACGGTCTCTTAGTTTGAACACTTTGAACTTGTACTCAAGATAATTTGACGGTTTGTGATGAGCATGGTGGGCTCCATTGAAGATGATAATCTCAAATTCGGAAAGATGGACTGAAGAGTGAGTTGGAATTCTTCCATCGTGGCAAGGACGGGGAGTGAGGAGAGGGGTTCCGATGTTAGTGAACCATCAGCAGCAACCCCCTCCACCCCTGCTGTTGTTCCACTGCCACAACCCTGGATTGGCCACGGTCATTGACTGGAGACCCGTCGAGCTAACCCCTCGCTTTCGACGCCTTTCTTCCATTCATCTGTTTCCGTTTGTGCTTAGAAACCATGACCCGGAAAACGACTCAAGAATGGTGACCACACCATTTCCCGACTGGCGGTCATCCTTGGCTGGAATCCGGATGGATGATTCAGCCACGGCTCCATCCGCCTGACTGCCGCTCGTGCTGATGATGGCTGACCACGCTCGCTGTGGACGGAAGCACACCCACCCACCTGCACAGCACACTTCCACTTACAGCTTGACGTTCCTATCGTCCCCCACCCCCCGCACGTCGTAATCCTCTTTTCCTTTTTCTCTTAACCTCTTCCCCTCCTTTTAAATGTGACTATCTCCAGTGTTCAGAAACCGAAACGTACAACTAATCAGCAGCCGCCTGTTCTACCGTCATCATCATTCCTACTATCATAGCATCGACGCCGTCAAGACGTTGTACAGCCACGTTCTCGCCAAGAAACGCATTCCCCTCCCACTTCCAACCATGGCCACCGTCGAGCACTGTCTCTGCTGCTTCGAAGCACTCGCCGCCTACCATGAGCGTCGCAAGCCCATGAGCCTGTCTGAAATCGAAAACTCATGGGCCGAATACATCAACACCATTGACGACGACGACGGCGACGACGAAGACGACAAAGAGGCTACTGTCTTCAGTAAAGCCCCCCAGATCCCCGCGCTCCGTAGACTAGCCGCGGCAACCTTGCCCTCATCGTCGACCTCATCATCGACCTCCCTTGCCACAACCAGCAGCACCAGCACCAGCAGCAGCAACACGACCCTCCAATCCGGCATCTCCACGCCCGCCACATCCATCGCCTCCTCCGCCTCTCCCGCACCGCCAACACCCGTTTACGAATCCCCCCTCTTCGTAACCTGGAACGTCGTCCAAGACTCGGATGATGACGTCTCCCTCCGCGGCTGCATCGGCACCTTCGAAGCGCAGCCTCTCTCCTCCGGCCTGCCCTCGTACGCCCTGACCTCGGCCCTGCAGGACACGCGCTTCCACCCCATCAGCCGGGCCGAG
>RANY01000930.1:0-13474 GCA_009805235.1 Neurospora pannonica FGSC 7221
GCGACCTGCATGTCACATTCACATATATTATTAGATTAGATAAGGAAGGCGGTAGAGGCTGGCAGAATCTGGGCTCATCCCACATAAGGATGCACTCTAGAGCCCAGCTCTCAATCTCTTCCTCTTTTCTTCTTTAGCTTTAGTTATTTCATACATTTGTACCCAACTACGTGATACGGAACTACGTGAGCTGGTGCTTCGTAACAATCTACGTGCTGTGACATTAGCCTTCTATCCTTAGGTGATAATAAATTGCTATATATAATACCTTTTATTTAGGATAAATTAGGTAATTATTCTTTTATCCTTAGTTAATTGCTATTTAGTTATGATATATTATAAATTAATTTACGTATAATTTAAGGTCAATTAAGGGTGTTTTATCGTCGTATTTATATAATTATTATTATATGTAATTAATTAATCGTATTAATATTAATTAATAAGTAATATATTTAGAAATAGGTGTACTAGAGCTGGGTAATAGGCGCTAAGTACCGAGTGTGCCATATAAGCGTACTAGGTAGGCTAGTAGACTAGGCGGTATCCGGGATATAAATATAGGTATAAGTATAAGTATAGTAGGCATTAAGCAAACAGCTTAATTTATATGCAACTATTACGTAATTAATTTAAAGGTCTGCCTAGAGCTCTAGGAGCTTTTATAATCTAACCGTTCGCACTGCTTATTATTCCCTATTTTGTACCACTCGCCAACTATAAAGGGTTTAAATAATATAAATAATATATCTATAGTAATATTCACATTTGGTCTAGGATAAACCGTTTATACATTTAAACCCCTTACTTTTAAATTACCAGATGAATTCAGTTTTAAATTCTAAGCAGTTTATACTATACTACCGTCTTTACACAGTCATTTCACGGTTTGTTCAAACAAGGTAGACCTTCTAAGAGGTGTCACGACAGGATGATGGGATGAAATCGTTCGTCTGGTATGTCGTCGTTCGTCTGATGTGTGTATCGGCGCAATAAGCTCCGAAGGGATTAACTTGGGTGTAAGAAGATGCCAAAACGTGGATGCGGCAACGTCAAAGAAATGAATGGACGATACAAGATAGAAATGTATCAGTCATTGATATAACATGAAAAGCAATAAGGGCTGGGTTTGAAGAGATGGAGGGAGGGGACGGGACGGGACGGGAGAGAGAAAAGAAGGTTGAAGAAGGAACGGAATCCGTTCCAATCCAGTCCACTGGTTCCCTATCGATCACACAGTATCACAGATTCCTCAATCAGTCTCTGCTCGGCTCGATCATTAAGGTTCAGTTGTTACCTAGTGTACGAATGCGACAATGCAAACAGCAAAAATGGGTGCCATTAAGAGCAGCCAAGGTGGGAATGGAGAACGAAAAGGGAGGCTTAGTACCCAAAATGTCTTCCTTTTTTTTTTTTTTTTGCTGCCCTTTTTGCCCACTCTTTTCTCCATATCTCTATATCTCCATTTCCTTTTTGCTAGACGACCCCTTCTTATTTTTCTTCAAGTTCTCCGCCAAATGCCTACATTGGACAAGGAACCGGGGATAAGAAAATCGTCGTCAACTTGAAGCGTACTGACAAGCGCAAACGAAAGCACACAAGACACCCAAGACACTGGACCCCAAGACACAAGCCGGGAACTGGATACCCCGAGATTCGAGAAAAAAGTGTCCGGGTGTAACAACCCACAACCCACCCGTCGGTCGACCCCGTCCGTCGGTCCAACCGTCTGGGCGTCCGTCTCCAACGAAACAAATACCCGATCTGGAAGGGTTCAGTTTGTGATACCCATCATTTTTATACAAGCCATTACGATGGAACCGAGCACAGCAACCGTAGCTTGTGTCGGGTTCCTCAAGCCCACGTGGATGTGGCAGTGTATGCTTCCAATCTTCGAATATCAAATCCAGACGTCAGGCATGCTGCATAGAATTCAATGTGCTGCTTCTGGATGCATGCCATGCATTGGATGTAGTGGACGGGATGAACGTGCACAGCACAAGACAGGCTGGAACTTTGACAGCTCCAACTCCCGTCTGACATTCTTCAGATCGCTTTCGTTGGCCTTCTCTCCTTGTTACCTATCCCACCCAGTCCCCTATTGCGGCTCTTCACGTTCCAGGTATTCTAGACTTCCAGATGTTCCAGACTCGCCAAAAGGATTCCTTCCACTTGAGCAGCCTCCAAGTCATCAACTTGATGCCTTTATGCTTTTCTCGGTATCCACTGCCACGCAATTCTGCAACTCACCACCCACTCTCACCATCCACTCACGACCCAGCTAACCTCCGGTACCGAAATCCCGCTTTCCCCAATCGGGTACGATCCAGCGATTCTTCTTTGCTTCTGTGATTTTTTTGGGTGGTTTTTTGCAGCTCCAACAAATTGCTTTGTCAACGGTGACTTGGGATCTTGGCTTCATAAAATCATTACCGTTATGGAGCTCCCAAGAAGTCAAGAACCTTTCTCAGGCGCTTGCGAGCTTTGGCCAAGAATCTGGGCGGCTCTTGTCATCGTGTGAGATGTACTGTGCTAGGTAGGTATACATATGTAGAGAGATGTTCAACTACAATGCGGAGACTTTTGAACATGTTGAAAGGGTCGCCCCTATCTAACAGCACATATCATATTCAACTGAGGACGTCATCCCAAGCTTTTCCAAGCGACTGCGCCTCGCGGTCACGGAATATCAAGTGGAATATCTGCTAGATATCATTCATTAATTCATCTCAGTTGGGATCGGTTTCGGCTGTGGAGTTCCAAGATCTCATTACATTCACTTTTTGAGGTGTATATCGACACTGCATACTTTTCAGAATAGAGAAAGAAAGAAACCCAGACCATGTCATGTTCATTCATCCAAAGGTATCCATTGACATTCATCTAGACTACGCTATGATATTCAGACATCTATTTGTGGGCTGTATTAAACCAGTACCAGTTAGCGTCTCTATACCAACGAATTCACCACGCACACCAGAAATCACTTACGAATACCCTCCTCAGGGAGAGGCTGGACATCGACGACCTCGGCAGCAAACTTCTCCTTGTGGGCAGTCTTCTCCTCACGAAGGAAGGGGAAGGCAAGAACCTCGCGGATCGAGTAGTTGTCAGTCAGGAACATGGCAAGACGGTCGATACCGAGACCCCAACCACCGGTAGGCGGCACTGTAAACATCACGTATTAGCAGCAGTTCTTCCATACAACAACAAGAGTCCATATTAGGGATATACATACGGCCGTACTCGAGGGCGTTGAGGAAGCTCTCGTCAACGAGCTGAGCCTCGTCATCACCCTGGTCCTTCTGGCGGGCCTGCTCCTCGAAGCGGAGTCTCTGGTCGAAGGGGTTGTTCAACTCGGTGTAGGCGTTGGCAATCTCCTTCTTGCAAACGAAGGCCTCGAAACGCTCGCAGAGACCGTTCTTGGAGCGGTGGTACTTGGCCAGAGGAGACATCATCTGGGGGTGCTCGAGAATAAAGGTGGGGTTGATGCACGTCTCCTCGATGAACTCGCCAGTGAGCTTGTCAATCATGCGAGCGTTGGTAAGGGGTGGCGGGCACTCGACGTTCATCTTCTTGCAAATCTTCTGGAGGAAGGCGTTGGTCTCGTCGGTGTGGAGCTGGTCGTAGGGAGGGAACTTCTCGCCGGTGGCCTCCTCAAGGGCGGGAATCATCTCAACGCGGCGCCAGGGGGCCTCCCAGTTGACGTCGTACGTCTCGCCGTGCTGGTTGGTGAACTTGGTCTTGTAAGAGCCGGTAAGCTCCTTGACGAGCGAAGAGACGAGCTCCTCGGTGATGGACATCACGTCGTACATATCAGCGTACGCCCAGTAGAACTCGATAGAGGTGAACTCGGGGTTGTGGGTGAGATCGATGCCCTCGTTTCTGAAGTTCTTGCCCATCTCGAAAACCTTGCCGAACTGACCAACAATCATCTTCTTGAGGAAGAGCTCGGGGGCGACTCTCATGAACATGTCCATGTCGAGATCGTTGTGGTGGGTGACGAAGGGAAGGGCGGTGGCACCACCGGCAATGGCGTGCATCATGGGGGTCTCAACCTCGATGAAGCGGCGCTCGTGGAAGAAGTCGCGGATGTAGCGAACCATTCTGCTGCGCTGCCAGAGCGTCTCACGGCTCCTGTCGTTCCAGAGCATGTCGAGGTACCTCATGCGCGCTCTCTGCTCAGCATCGGCGAAGGGGTAGCGGACACTGGGAAGCATGTGCAAGCAAGGGCTGAGAAGCTGAACTTCGGTCGCGAAGACGGAAAGCTCACCCTGCTCACCCTCCTTGAGGTTCTTGGGGTTCGTGCGGCCGGGGAAACCAACGATGCCGATAATATCACCGCGGCGGAGGTGGGCGTGCTGCTTCTCGAAGGGAACACCACCCTCCTTGGCCAACTGAGCCTGGCAGACGACCTGCATACGGGTACCAATGCTCTTGGTGTCGGCAGAGGTGCGGATATCTATTGCGCATCACACTCAGGTTAGCGCAAACATCCCCTCCGATTTGCGAAGAACAAAAACACATACCGTAGAAGATCAGCTTGGAACCGGCAGTACGGATGTTGTAGATACGGCCGGCGATCCTGAGCTCCTTCTCGGGAAGGGTCTCGCCGGTCTTGAGGGAGCCGAACTCCTCGACAAAGTTGGAGTCATCGTAGTTGACCTGGAACTTGTGAGGGTAGGGGTTGGTCTCGGGGTTCTTGAGCAACTCGTTGACCTGACGGGTACGGATCTCGTAGTACTGGTTGGGGTTGAGGTCCTCCTCGCCGCCGGCCGCGTTCTTGGGCTTGCTGGAGGCAGCCTTGGGGGGAGCGGCGGCAGCCTTGGAAGCCTTCTCGGCCTCCTTCTGGCGCTGCTTCTGGCGCTTCTTRAGCTCGCTCTTGGAGACGCGCTCTCCGGTGACCTCGTCGAGATGGAGGTTGGCGAGCTGCTCGGCCGGGGCCGCGGGGGTGGTAGCACTCGAATCCGCCATGATTATGGTGTGTATCGCTGTCCGGGACAAAAAGGACAAGCTTGAAACAACGCGCAAATACAAGTTGCGACTTTTCAAAGGGCGGGTTGCAAGGGAGAGCGTCTACAAAGTTTTTTTTTTTTTCTAGACGGCGGAGGCGACACTGGCACTGGTTGCGATTCAATTGACAAACTCGAACCCACAGCGGGGTAATTTTTTCGACTCAGCGCCCTTAACGGGGACGGGAAGGACTGCCCTACAGGCGCCTGGCGGAGTGAGTCAAGCGTCACTATAGGCGGGTAGTACTGACTCTGTTCAAGTGTGGCTTACACGCTCTGTGGCCATTAGCACTGCCACATGTTTACTTGGAAAGGGGTTGCGAGCTGGGTGAGGACTCCTCAATTTTCGTCGACACAACGTTTCACTTGTTCCTGAAAAAGATGTTTACAAATATCGGGTCATGCGTGATCAACCGCTGATCCAGTATCGAGCAAAGGATGTGCAACATACCTGAAAACAGCCACCGTTATCTTCTACCCAAGTGAGCTTCGCAGTTCATGCTGTATGCCAGGTGCTTAAAGCGAGCATCTTCCCTGCAAATGCGTACCATATGCAACGATTTGTTGTATGCATCACGGTGTGATGATGTGGGATATCATAGAAAACATGGTTGCAGAGTCTGAGACGAAGTGAACTTGATGGCAAAGAAAAATGATTAAATTGGTGGCTTGGATGAGAGAAGGCGGGAGGGATGGCTCGCCAGGCCAGGTCTAAATACTACCAGAATTGAAAATCGGGATGAGAGGCATCTTCCAAACGTTACAAGTCGCATTTAAAGAGAAATGGCCCTTCACCATGATTAAGTCACAAGGAAAGCAGCACTGTAGAACTTGAACGCAACTCCCAAGGAGTTTATATTAAACCGGAATGGTTCAAGACATAAGTCGTTCGAATACCATCATCCAAGTCCAACCCAGTTGCTATTCCGTGCAATTTCCAGACATAAGAGAAGGTTTCATCACAAGCGTCTAAAGCTCTCCAAGCAAATAACCATCTAACTTCCTGACCGGGCATATCCATCCCTGGCGTAATGAGCGGTGCCTTTAAAGGCTTGCCTGCCACAGCTGCATAAAGATTCCTTCACTAACACACTACCCAGCCTTTCTTCCGTCATGATCGAGTCCAAGGAGAGGAGATGGCTCCCGATTTGATCATCTTACCCAGCCTCCACCCCACCACATAGCATGCTGTAAAGGTTGCCAAACCAACATGTTCGAAACCCATTTGGCGTCGGACGTCAACTAGATCTTGAGTGCTAACGCCATCCAACTCCTTCTTATGTTCGGACCGAAAAGAATAGATGCGTCCACCTTCGTCTCGAACAAGGGGTTGTTGTCCTGGTCTTGGTGCTGGTCCCGGTCCTGGCTGACGTTCGTGGTTTGAGGTTCGGGTTCGACGAGACGAGGAGGGAGGTTCCCTCTGCGGAGAGCTCAATGGCACGGGCACGAGTCGTCCTCGCAGGATGGGATGAAAGGATGAAAGGAATAGATGGGGGACCAGAGCAATGATTCTTCACGGTCTGCCTGGATGGCGGCCTTGAGGCGCTCAATCTCTGCATCAAGCGCCGCATCAACGGTCTTAAGGTACTTGTCCAAGATCTGCTCTTCTGGAGACTTAGCGGTGGCGGCGGCGGCAGGTTGAGCGTGAACTTGATGGGTTGAGATGGGATGGTTCTTGGGGGTTTTGCACGGCGTCTTGGACCGCGCGGCGCGGCGGCGGCCTTGCATATTGCGCTTGTCGCGCATGTTTCTCTTGTCGACCATGATGACCCTTTCGACCAAAGGAAACACAATGTCCGTCCGATATGCCCGCTGCAAGAGGTCAGGCAGGTCAAAGGCATAATCTGCGAAGTGCGGCCAGTTTCTCACGCATCAAGCATGCCGGCGAACCCTCCCTCTCCCCACTGTCCCTCACCAAAACTCGACAAGAACATCCAAGAAAGGTTCACCCAGATCATCAGCTCGAAGTCGTGCTATCATCGATGAGGACCATCAACGATGACACGGAGAATATGGCGAGTTCGTCCAACAGCTGGTTACGCAACCACTGAAGGAGAGCATCGACGATATCTCTAGGAAACCTAGAAACCTCAAGGGGAGCCATGCCCGTGAAAGCAATGAATGCAGCTTTTGAGTAAGAGCTTATTCGTGACTCATGGCTGCAATGTATATGCAGCGTGCCTATAAACCACGCATATATGCCGGAATCGTTGCTGGTGGTATCTGCCTTTGCAGCATGTAGCTAGAGCGGTCTAACAGGAACGAGACCTGTTACTACGCCACGAGGATTGGTAATTCGCCTCTTGATGGTGAACTTTCATCAAAAGAACGAAAGCCGAAAGCCGCAGTGAGACTGGCGAGTTCGCGGTCAACGATGTGATATAGTGCAGGAATGCGGAATGCGCTTGCATCTGGTGATGAAACACTACAGGATTTCTGTCAGTACAAAGTGCAGATGCAATGGAAATGAGTCAAAACTTCTAGGTGTTTTTGAAAGCCTGTTTCTCGTTTCCTAAATTAAAAGATCGCGGCGGCGGCCATGTACTCGTCAGGTCTAAAAGCGGTGGGGGAAGAAGGCGCTTTTCGACGTGACGAGTAGGAGATGATCGGTCGTTTCTGGCCGACAACAGACGTTGCAAGGTGGAAGAGAGAAGCCCGTTCCGGAGTGCGCCATTCAAGTCCGATATCTCAATATCTCGGTGTTTACACCAACAGACCGCCTCACCGAAAAAGACAAAACGCACAGACCACATATCCGTATCATGTAAGCATGCCGATGCCACCACCAAAACGGAATCTCTCCGCAACGCATCGATGACCGATGTTTATCGCCGCCAGCTGCCAATCGTTTTGCCGATTGACGTCAGGCTGTGTGCCATTGATTCCTTCTCATCTCATCTAGAAGCTCCAGCAACATCCCAATACTTCTTGCGAGGTATGATCGTATCGTGCGGACTATCGATTGAAGAGCGGTGACAATCTATTCGGTAGGAATTGAACCCAAATGATTGGTAAATGGTACCTCTAGGCTTCATGGAGAAACCCCGAGATAATGGTCACAAGAACAAAGGCAATTCTGGGACTTGTATGTTCTATGTTGGGACTACAGGCGGTGCGTATTGTGCACGGATGTTTCTTATCTCTTGTTTCCGGAAACATATTACTAGGAAGGGGACCAAGGTGAATCGTCATAGGCAGCAATGTTGGTAGAGAGTCCCTCAAGTCATGAAATTGAAGAAACGTCCAACTGTTCAGAGAAAATAAAGTGGCCTAAATTTCACCGAAATAAAAGAGCTGGCTAATGTTCGTAAGAACAACTCGACATGAAGAAATCAGTTGCTCCGCAAATAAACCGAACAGAAGGAGAGCTTGGCTTATAAATCATACCAGTGCCTTGGCTGCCCCACTGCGAGAGAAAGCCGAACATTCCTCGGCATTTGAAGGATAATCGCTGACCCGTTGGACTTTCCGACTATATAGAACCCCGACAAGCAACGATTATATCCGAAACGTACACAAAAGGTTAATTGGTTGATACAACGTTTTGCTTGTTTGTAGTCCGGGTATAGGTAATGAAGCTTGGGAGGATCGAATATAGAAACGGCGAGAATCAGCAAAGGTAGCTGTCTCTAGAGCTCATATGCTCAACCTGATAACTTGAATCTCTTCAATCTTCACAGTCCCGTGAATAACCGTGAACACCTGCAGGTGGAAAACAATATGCAGTTTCTTCCTCTGATCGGAGACACCCGTGGATGTTACTCGACTAAAAGCGCATGTGTCCGGCCAGGAAAAGATGGAAGTTAGAACATTACCGAAGTTCCATCCCCTCACATCCCGGTGTTTCTTAGGCTTCCGTCATCGGTCACCGGGCTGTCTTGGTGACTTATACCTACGCTGACGAGTCTCAGAACAGGCAACAGACGTGTTGAGCCGTTCACGGCTTCGTATGTCTTAAAGTCAACCACCGCTGCCTACCCAGTTTATCTCTGAGCCCTTCGGCCCTCTCTAGGCTTCTGTTGTACCCCCACTGTCAGACTGAACAAATGACGGGAACACGGGAGGACTGACGGCGGGAGCTGGAGTCACGGTGGTCGACCGGTGGGTATCTCGTGTGCCTCCACTTCCCCAGGCAAAAGGTACCAAACAGCCAATTGTAAATCCAGACCTGCAGGTCGAAAAAGAGACCATGGACAAGCGCAAGGGTCGGTTGCAATTGAGGATCGTGAGAGGAGTCGCCGAGTGGGTTGCGTTTTTTTAGTGGGTTTTGTCAAGCAGAGAGTGGATCAGCCTCCAATGGAGTCATTGTGGTAATGCAACCGCAAAGCCTTTGCCCCCGCCGCCGACAGCGGGCGCGGCAATCACCAACACTTCTGAAGTGAGATCGGAACCATCCATTTATCATCCATCAACCCTCTTCTTTGATCTCTGGTATATAATTCGAACCAATTGGCGATCCTTCCCACTCTCCCGACCTGGACCCCGCGCGCTGATGACTGCCTGTGCCGCCTCCCGTTGTCGTCGTCTTCTTCCATATCTCACGACAACCAACTGATAAAAAAGGGTCCGTTCATCATCCAAGCCATCCTGTCGCCCTGCATCTGTGCATACAATCCCCCTCAGCTTCTCTCCAACAAGCCAAAGACGCACGCACCCGACGCGCTGGTTGTCCACGAGATTCCAGAACCTCTGCTCCTTTCACAGTCACACACTTCCCCGTCTGCTTTCAAATCGATTAAAAGTTCAAACTATCCGCCCACCGCCCAACTCTCGCGCCCGTTCTCCTAGTCAAGTCAATTCGGCCACAATACTTGACGCATCCGAGTCGGCAGCTACGTACAACTACCTATCTTAAATATACCCTCGAATCCGACTTCGCTGGAAGAACTGTGACCTCTCGAACCGTGAAATTCGCCATTGGAACACACCCAAGACGCCATCTTATTCCCGACCACCTTACCGACCTATCCGGCTTTCGGCAAAACTGTCTTCTTGCATCAGCACATCCGCCTTGACGGTTCAACCCCCCCGGTCATCTTCGTCAAACAAGATCCGCCGCCGCCGCTTATACAATATCTGGGTCACCCCGCATTGTGGTCCCTCCCAGCACACTCTCGCCCTGGCCGCTGGATCATCTCGCATCGCATCCACGGCAAGCCGCCTTGAGCGTCCCATTCCACCCCAGCTGCGTCACCCGTCTCCCGGGACGCATTGCTTTGCGACACCCGATTCTGCCGGTACATAGTATCGCAACATCTACCTAGTCGAACGAACGACACCTACGGATATCACACATAACAACAGGTCACCATGTCTTCCCAACCTTCAACGGGCATGGCGACCCCCGTCACCTATCCTCCTCCCGAGCAAGCCTCGGCCGGCAACACAATGGTGCCTTATACCTTTCCCCAGGCCAAGCTGAAGCTCCGACAAACACAGCCTGGGAGGACACCCTTGGTCCTTGTAGCTTGCGGCTCTTTCTCCCGTAAGTACTCGACATTTTGTTTCCGAAGGGGCTCCATTAACACGTTTCCTCTCTCTGCAGCCATCACATTCCTCCACCTTCGCATGTTCGAAATGGCCTCCGACTTTGTCCGATTCAACACCAGCTTCGAAGTCTGCGGCGGCTACCTCTCGCCCGTCAGCGACGCCTATAAGAAGGCTGGCCTAGCGCCCGGCCATCACCGCGTGGAGATGTGCTCTCGCGCCGTCGAGCAATCGTCCTGGCTAATGGTCGACCCCTTCGAGACGGTCAACTGCGACGAGAACGGCGAGCCCGCATACGTGCCCACAGCGCGGGTGCTTCGGCACTTTGACCACGAGATCAACACCGTGCTGGGCGGCATTGAGGGCACCGATGGTGTGCGGAGGAAGGCCAAGATTGCGCTTCTCGCTGGCGCGGATTTGGTCATGTCAATGGGTATGAAAGCCTTCTCTCCCACACGTCACCACCAGCAACTCCATGGTGGGGGATATCGCCGTGTATCGTTGCACAAGCTGACCCTTTGTACAGGAGAGCCCGGGCTTTGGTCGCCGGTCGACTTGGAAGTCATTCTCGGCCAGTACGGCGCCTTCATCATCGAGCGCTCGGGAACCGATATCGACGAGGCGCTTGCTACGCTGAGGCAGTACGAAGATAACATTTGGGTCATCAGCCAGGTGATACAAAATGACATCAGGTTCGTCGATCCCGTTGGGAAGGGACCCTTAGGGGACCCTTGTACCACCACATCATCGGGTGAAGCTAGTGGCAATTTGACTGACACGCAAACTTGTCTTACCACAGCTCCACCAAAGTCCGTCTTTTCTTGAAGAAGGATCTGAGCGTGCGATATCTCATTCCGGATCCTGTTGTTGAGGTATGTCATTTTTACGTTTTCCTCCCAGCTAGCCTGTCGGAATTTTGACCCTAATGACGGTTTGCATCTAGTACATTGAAGAGCACGGCTTGTTCCAAGACGAGCAATCCAGCAAGAAGAAGAATAACGACTCTTCGTCAACAGGAGGAAAGGACAAGGAGAAGGAGAAGCCAACGACCGCCGACGGGGCAAATACCCCTACAAGCTCGACCGAGCAAACGACACAACAGAGCTAGATGCTCAAATGCTGGTCTTCTACGCACGAAATGAACGGCTTTTTTGCGCTTAAAGTTGTGCCTCCAGCCAGCGTGGCAGCTTCAGGCACCTGGCTTCCCGGAGGATGATCCGCTCTTTTGGAAATGACGAGGATGACATTTTTAGAGAGAGAAAAGTAGAAGAGCGAGATCATTGATCTTAGAGGAGGAAAGATTTGAGGCGCGGAGAAAGCGGGTAGATGGCGTTTACGGGTTTATGGCTTTTTTCTTCTTCTCGGGCAATGAATGAACAATGAACACGAAGGTTCAGATATTGGATGGAACGATATTTCTTTACTATAGGTGGAAGGGGTTTCTGTTTGTTTGTTGGTTCGAGCCATTTGGTTACGCGCGCGCGCTCGCTCGCCCGCGATATGGATAGGGAGGGGAGGTTTCGTTCACCTTAATCATCACATCACTACTCATTGTTGCTTGGCCCCTTTTGCGCTGCGCTCTGGTTGATGAATAACCTGCTCTCATGATTTTGGATGGTAATCTCACATCACCTACCCCAGTTGTTTTCCAGCCCAGCCCAGCGTGCGTTGAGAATGATACCCTTTCGCACGTCACGGACCAGCCAGCCAGCCCGCACTTTGTCTCTTTGATTTTCTCAAAGAGGTACCCAAGCGAGTGAGATAGCGAGCAAGCCAATTCAGCTCGGGATACCCTTCATTTGTCTACTTCTTTATGAACTCTAGACAGCAAGTTTGGGCTTCAACAAGATAAAAAGTTTAAAGTGTGGAAACTCAGCGGCGTTGACTCTTAAATATCATCCGTGTGCTGGTCATAGGTAATGTACATGCTTGCAGATACGTAAAGAAGACACGTTGATTCCGACTTGAATCGACTGATGGATGATGGAGTGCAGCAAAATCATGATCGATTTCTCCCTCTCCCTCTCCCTCTCCCTCTCCCTCTCCCGGCTCGCGTCTCAGATTGCAGTGACATTATCAATATATTCAATTTTTTACATCCCGCCCTCCTTCAAATGTCATACATCTCAACCAGATAAGGCAGCTCAAGTGATCCAACCTCAGGTCAAAGCTTATCTGCACTATTCAGACCGGGTCAAAGCCCGCCGACCGCAAGGCCCGCGTCCTTCGTGGACTCTTGGAGCAATAATCCCACACGACTATTCCCTTCTCCTCACAATATTTTCGGATTGCAATGGAACTGGCGGAAGGCGGAGGCGGCGGGCTTTGTGCATATGGATGTAATCCACTTGCCGGAGGATCGAGAGAAAAACATTCCGAATGGGGGACGAGGAGGAATCCGACGTTCAGAAGACTGCTAGTCTGTGCTCATCGGCTCGCCTGCTCCACTGCCACTGCCACCACCACCAGTACCTCCTCCTGTTGAGCCTTCAGTTTGCCGCTGTGGTTGTTTGTTCGGTCGTTGTGGTTCTTCTGTACCGGCCATCTCGGCATCTTCATCCCCCTCCTCCTCATCCTCCTCGCCATCATCCCCTTCCTGGTCCTCCCACCCCTCCTCGCCATCGTCATCATCATCCTCGTCCTCGTCATTCTTATCTCGCATGTTATCGTCTTCCCTTCTGTGTTGGGCTGCCATGTTATTTTGCCCGGGAGCAGCGTTCGACGAGGTTGAAGAGTTCCTCGCGGCGTAATCAGCTGCTACCGCTGAGTAGTAGTTTGCAATAGGATTATGCGAGGGGGGCCCACCGCCACCTGGCACAGACGTGGCTTGAGGAAATTGAGGTTCAGATACAGGCTGGTGTTGGTGCTGGGGCCGGTGGTGCATGCCCCCATTTTGTTGCACACTCGGCTGCGGCGGTGGCGGCGGCGGCGGCGGTGGTCCATTCATTTGCGGTCTTTGCTGCTGCTGCTCCTGC
>RANY01000931.1:0-13380 GCA_009805235.1 Neurospora pannonica FGSC 7221
GCCGAGTCTCCCCTCCGCCTGAACATCGCTGCCGCCGCTGCCACCGCCGTCGCCGCCGGCTCGATCGCCTGGTACTACCATCTCTATGGATCCGCTTCCGCCATGACTCCGGCTGAGGAAGGGTGAGTCCCCTACGATCGATCCGACCACCCGCCCCGCTCTAGCCGTTGGACCGAGGTCTGCCTCATGGCTTCT
Source organism: Neurospora pannonica FGSC 7221 (assembly GCA_009805235.1). Taxonomy (NCBI): domain Eukaryota; kingdom Fungi; phylum Ascomycota; class Sordariomycetes; order Sordariales; family Sordariaceae; genus Neurospora; species Neurospora pannonica. The sequence continues at coordinate 196 of RANY01000931.1, forward strand.
GAGGCATATACGACCGAGCTCGACTATTAGCTTGAATTTGGGCATGGAGTGACACGAGGCTTACTGTTGACGCAGTCTCCATCCTACCAAGTACCCCTGGGTCCACCAGCAGTGGTTGAAGACCTTCGATCACCAGGCGTAAGCAACCACCCCTACCGAGCCTATCCGAGGCCGCGCCTCCCCTTCAAAATGACCATCTAGCTCACGACCTTGTTTTTGTCCGGCCGCAGTCTTCGCAGAGGTTTCCAGGTGTACCGTGAGGTCTGCGCCTCGTGCCACTCTCTCAGCAGAATCCCCTACCGCGCTCTTGTCGGCACCATCATGACCGTCGATGAGGCCAAGGCTCTCGCCGAGGAGAACGAGTACGACACCGAGCCCAACGATCAGGGCGAGATCGAGAAGCGCCCCGGCAAGCTTTCCGACTACCTCCCCGATCCCTACAAGAACGATGAGGCCGCCCGTTTCGCCAACAACGGTGCCCTTCCTCCCGATCTCAGCTTGATTGTCAAGGCCCGCCACGGTGGCTGCGACTACATCTTCTCCCTCCTTACCGGCTACCCCGATGAGCCTCCCGCTGGTGCTTCCGTTGGCGCCGGCCTCAACTTCAACCCCTACTTCCCCGGTACCGGTATCGCCATGGCCCGTGTCCTCTACGACGGCCTCGTCGACTACGAGGATGGCACCCCCGCCTCCACCTCCCAGATGGCCAAGGATGTTGTTGAGTTCCTCAACTGGGCTGCTGAGCCCGAGATGGACGACCGCAAGCGCATGGGTATGAAGGTTCTGGTTGTCAGCTCTGTGCTCTTCGCCTTGAGCGTCTATGTTAAGCGTTACAAGTGGGCTTGGCTCAAGTCGAGGAAGATCGTCTACGATCCCCCCAAGGAGTCCGCTACCCGCCACTAATTTAGCATTGCCACAACAAAGGGCAAAGTCATGACATTCACACAATAACCGTTGTGAGACGTGCGTGCTTTTCCCCCTCTTTTTTTGTGTATGTATCATATACTATTGCTGCCGAAATTTTGCTCCCCCGTGTTCCTCTTGCGCGTCGGTCAGAAAGAGCAAAACGAAAAGGAATGGGCAGGGGCGCTATCGGTAGCCATGGGCAATGCGGGGACGTGCGGCGTGGGTTGAACATGAAGATGGTCGTAGAGTGTATAAATCAAATTTTCTGGTCTCAAATACAACCTAGACGTTATTTCCTATGTCAGACAATGTATAATGATATGGGTATGACGGTAAAGCTGGGCTTGCATGTGAGTGGATTAGGACACGGGAATTACGGCATTGCCATTCTCAACGGGTGCCAAGAGCCTAAACATTTTGTCGGATACATCTTAATGTAGGCCTCAACCTTGAATGAGTAAAGAGAGGACGGGCTTAAAGATTCTCGTCTTCTCGTTTATCAACTTGGAGCATTCTCTCGCCGAATTGTGGCACATGTCAGTACGAAATCTCACAGACGTTGCCCATGGCTTGGCATTTGTTTTGCATTCCAAACAAAAGCTTGGTCTCTTCTCCCGCCTTGCCATTCACTCACCTCACAAACAACCTCACCTTGACTCCGAACTCACCGTAGGCTTTTCAAGCTCAACTCAAATTCAGGGGTGCTTGAAACCACACATGTAACACCAATACCCCCAACCACAAACAACCAGAAAAATGTCATCATCAAAACAATTCCAGGCATCTTGCCCCCCCGATACCGACGCCATATCACCAGCCCTCACCCACGCCATCCTCAACGCCTTCGACATCGACTCCTCCTCCTCCTTCTCCGAAGACCGGGGATTTCTCGCCTCATTACTCACCTCGGGCCTCGCCCCGGCGGTCGAAGTCCGCAAACTTTGGGAGCTGAGTCTCATGCGTGGAATGGAGGAGTGGGAGATGATGATGGATTGTGCCAATTCCTTGAGGGAACAAGTTTATCAGGCTTTGAGGTTGAAGCGAGAGCGAGATCAAGGACAAGGTCGCGTGATGGGTGATCATGAGCTGTGCTTGTTGCCGTTTCTAGGGATGATCATGACGGGGAGGGAGGGAGGGTGTTTGTTTGACGGGGATACTTGTGTTGGCAGTGTTTTGGGGAAGAGGAGGGAAGGTGGGGGAGGAGAAAAGTCATCGGCGAAAGTGGGAAGAGGTGGAAGCAAGAGGGCGAGGAAGAAGACGGCTGCGGTGGGGAGGGGTGTCTCGCAGTTTTGGGCAGAGGATGATACTGCAACAACGAGCAGACGAGGGACGAGGGTTCGACGGGAGACTAGTGTCTCTGGGTATGCTGGAAAACCAGTAAAGCGTGACGAGCCGAATGGGGAGGAGGTGAGCATGGCATCGCCGACTCAGTTGATGACGGTTGTCCACCGCCCAGCTGAGGCTAGTCAGGACGATGGAGAGTCGGAAGAAAAGAATTCAAGTTTGAACGAAGACGCAGGGCTCGAACACTCGAAGTTACCAGATGAACCCGGTTACCTCGATACCCAGAGTTCTCGATGTAGTCTTTCTTCACCCTCAGCTCCCAACGAAATCCTCGACGCCGCCTTTGGTGATGTGTCAATGCCGGACCCATTGAGTCTCGACGATTCTCTTCCACCAGCTAAGGCGAGAATTACCGGAAAGCGCACCTACAAATCCCCCTTTTTCAGTGAACCACCACCCTCACCAAAATCAGCGAGCAAAAGGATCGGTACAGCCCCTGTATCAACAACCTCTCCATCCAAGACCAAATCCCCAACCAAAAAGCCCCGAAATCCACCGCCCGGCATCTCCCGCCTCCCCATCCCTCCCCTCTCAGCCCCCAGCTTCGGATTAATCCAACAAGAACTAGCATCCGACCCCTTCCGCCTGCTCATAGCCGTGACATTCCTCATCAAAGTCCGGGGTACACTGGCAATCCCCCTATTCCGCCAACTAACGGATCGCTTTCCCACCCCCGAGGCGCTCGCGGATGCGGATCCCGCCGAGATCACTAACCTCATCCGCCCCCTTGGGCTTTCAGTCAATCGCTGCGTTGTCATACAGAAATACGCGCGGATGTGGATTGAGTGTCCGCCGTATAAGGAGAAGAGGTACGGGGTAAGGAATTATCCGAGGGCGGGAGATGCGAGGGGGGTTAAAGCGGGGGAGGAGTTTGGGGCTGAACCGGATGATTTTTTCTATATTGGGAAAGTGTCACAGGGAGGAGTCGATGATGATGATGAAGAAGAAGAAGAAGATGGTACCGACGCCATCAAACTCGCCAAAGAACATGCTATCGGATGCGCCTGGGAAATTGGCCATCTCACACAGGGTCCATACGCTCTGGACTCGTGGCGGATCTTTTGTCGGGATAAGTTACTCGGTCGGGCAGAGGACTGGAAGGGAAAAGGTCGTCATCCGGAGTTCCAGCCTGAGTGGATGCGGGTTTTGCCACGGGATAAGGAGCTGAGAGCGTGTTTGCGCTGGATGTGGTACGTTTTTTGTGCGCTTTCTTTTGGTTTCCGTCTTCTTTTACAGGTCATTCATAACTGACCAAACCGCGACAAACAGGATGCGTGAAGGATGGGAATGGGATCCCGTAACCGGTGAGCGAGAGCCTCTGCGTGAGGAGATGCGGGAGGCTGTGGACGAAGGACGAGTTGGCTATGATGAGTGTGGTAATTTGGTGATATTGGATGAAAAGAGGGAAGAGGAAGCTGATGTTTCTTGAAACACTCCGGTGTCCTTGGCTGGCAAACATCCGTGGAATAGAAGTCCAACTAATGGAGTTTTACTCACTGTTAGGCCTGTTGTACCTTCCCCTGAATTACCTCTTGTCAGACGAGGGCCAGATCATGCGCAAGTTTTTCACTCAGGAAGGCACCTGCCTTGTCATGGAGTGTCTGGTGATGTTTGAAAACCCCATCTTCCTCGCCTCTGGTTGAGTACCTCTATACCATCTACAGTCATCGAGTTCCACGTCCGCTTCAAGAGACATAATACGATATTCGCGGACCGTCCCATCTATTCAACTCCTCACGGTTCCCAGAAACATCCAAGCCCACCATGACCAGCATCGCACGCCTCGCCTCATCGGCCCTTCGCGGCATCACCACCCTCACCTTGCTTACAGACAGCATTTTGTCTGTCTCTGCGCAACAGCACCCGAATGGAGGATATGCCAAGACTTGCATCTTCACGGGCGCAAGTCTGAGAGAAGGTCACTGGCTGGGGTGCAACTGTCTAAACGACGACGTTGCCATTTTCGGGTACAACTACACTTGGTAAGTCGTCAGATATACCATCGTTTGTTTCATTCGGGCCATGGTACATAGGTTGTTAACAAGCTCGATGCTGCGTTTGTCACAGGCTGGATCTCAACTTCTGTGTGGGAAACAGAAATGGGACCTTGGAGAGTTACGATAGGTAAAGCATCATCCAGCGATCTTCTTTCGCAGTTCCCCATGGAGAAGGTACGATACTAACCGCCTCGCTCTTTCTCTTTTAGCGGAAACTACACCAAAACTTGCGGTGACTGCAGAATCTTCAACAACTTTCATAGCATCTTTCTGAACTGTCTATGCCCAGACATGGGGCATGTACTACATAACAACAGCACCCTTGACTTGAGTAAGTCCAATGTGCCCTCCGGTAATACATGGCTATTTGAGCCTACGTTTAGCTTCTAACCACATCGTCATAGACACTACTCTGTACAATGTGGATGGACGTGCGGGTTGCTATAACCACATGGGGAACAAGTCATGGGACGGTCCCGCTCCTTCATCTTCAAACCACACTTTGTTGGACACATCCCTCTAACTAGCTGTACGCCTGCAAGGGTCCCATTGGTTGTGCGGCTCGTACTTCTTCAGGCTGTCGCTAAACTGATGCTTGTTAAAAATTGATCGTCATGCAAAGTGTGTTCTTCGCAGGCGTATCCCCCACAACGCCATCTGTATGATACATATGAATCCATTGCAACTTCCTATCCCATTATTCCACCGGCATCCCAGCCTTTAACTTTCTAGGTAATCCATCGTGATTCGTACAGTGAAGTGTTCAAGTGTCTCTCAGACATGTCTAACTCTTTGACCCCACCAGAAAAGGGGCGCTGGATCATCTCGAGGTTCTTTGCAACGCAAAGGCATCCTATTGTGGCTTGACAGACCAGAGTTCCCGAGACCAACCATGCTCCCTGATCTTCTTCGTTTCCTTGGAGGTGGCCTTCTTTTCGCTGGCAAAGATAGCGAGCGCCTTGCTGCACGAGGCAAATGCCTCCACAAGCTCCTTCATCCTGCCAGATTTGACGAACTCCTGAGATACGGCTGATGTTTTCTCGGCGACAACCGCAGCCAGCTCCATGCACTCGAGCAAGTAGTCGCGTGAGAGGGTGGCACCGGCAAAGTGCAAAGAGCTAACGAGAGCCAGCACGGTCTCTGGGATGTAGGCCTCACGAAGAGCTTGGAAGTCGGGGTCGGCTGATACGAATACATGTTAGACAGGATTCCAACCAACGGAAATACGTGAGTGAACTTACGCCGAATAGTTTCCAGCAACCACCCCTTAAGTACTGGTTGCATGCATGCCTTGGCCGCGCGGACTTCCTTGCTCGTATGCTGCCACATTTCGCGGGAGTTGGTGCTGTCCCTGATGATATTTTGTCAGTAATGAACGCTGAATAGTTGTCTTTGGAAATACTTACTCTCTGGCGAGACCTGCCAAGGAGGACAGGGTCTCCATTGAGTCCAAAGCCTTGACAAGACACTCGAGCTCCCACATATTTCGCACTTGTGTGATTACTGCCTCCTTGTCACCGCCGTACAACGCGAGCAACTCTTCCGGAAGCTCACTCGCCGCGAACTCGGCAAACCATTCGATACTGCCATCGTCCTCCTCTCCCCCGACCAGGATTCCGGTCTTCCGCCGGATGATCTCTCGGCCTGGCACCCTCTGAGAAAGAGCACGGGCAGCACGCAAGCGTGCGCGTTCTTGAGAATGTTAGCAACCTGCTGCAAGACAAAGGAATAGCAATAACGGAAAAATACTCACTTAGGAAATACTTGTAGGCCCTGATGACATATGTGCATGTTTCCACGAACAAATCATCGGTCAACATGAGCCATTCCAGAGAGCAAATGATATGTCCCTCTTCTTGATCAAATTCTTCTGCCTCGTCGTCACCAAAGAAATCCGGCTTCACTATGCGGCCGTACTTCAATGTCGCCGGGCCGTCCTCCAGCACCTTGAATTTCCCCTTTGCCTCACAGGGCTGTACAAGGTCATTCACATCGCTGAGGAAAACCTCCGGTTGCCTCTTGACAAACTCCGAGACACTGATGCCTAGTCTGTTCATGATGGAGATCTGCACCCTCCGTGCATCGTTGTCGAGAATATGAATAAGATTTCGGCTGAGCGCCTCGTACACGCGCTGCCCGTGCAGCTTGGAGCAATAAAGTGGTACCATCTCCTCGAGATTGGCTAGGCGGAGGTAGCTGATATAGGCTGCAATGATGTTCTCCATGGCCTCTTGACGGACATCGGAGATAATATGGGTCTGGCTGAGCCTGTTGAGAGTAGAGAAAATGATGAGAACGTGACTGAGCACACGAAGGCTGTTGTGGTCCGACAGGTTGAAGTATTTAGGGTGAGTAAGGTCATCTGGGACTTGCAAGTCAACTGGAGGGATCAAGTTGGACTTTGATCGTTGATTTGCGTGCTTCGCCAGGACGAGTCCCTGATTAGTCAAATAACGGCCGAGTTCATGCGCAACAATGGCGCCCTGTAGTGCCTTGGATGGCCTAGTAGCTTCGGTGCTCGTCCTCGAATCCGTTTCGAGTAGGGTAACGAGCCTCTTGCTGACCGAATGCGGATCCCCGTGATGCAAGACCGCGTTGAAAGCAGGGAACTGCTGAGCGACCCTAGCGACCTCGTCTCCACCGTGCTTGACCAAATATGAGTCGAACCGCGTCCGAAGTAGAGCGTTGTAGTGAGCAAATAGCAGGTCATCCCACGTCTCGCACACCTTCTCTACACTCGCGATATCACCGGCCAGCAGGCCATAGACCGCCCGGTCGTAATCACTAGTTCCGCCATCCCGAGCGGTGGAAAAGCACATCCGCCTCCATAGAACGAGCGAACGCGGGTCAAAGTCCGGCTGGTCCTCATCTTCCGGATTCGCAAGCGGTAGGGGCGCAAGAGACGCAGCTCTCCATAGCTCCGTCCTCACAGAGCACCATTCTCGAATCTCAGCCATTGAGTAGCCACGACGTAGCATCTCAAAGCAGCCCAACCAAATTGCGCGCTCGAAAAAGTCATCCTGAGTTTCCAACTTGCGAGCCTGCCGTGTAATAGCATCGGGATCGAGCTGGGTGATAAGTGTGTTGGAGCTGAGATGTGATTCGGCAAAGCCAAATTCTCTGGGGTCAAGCGGTCCTTGGTAACCGTTCACGCTCTTCTGCAACTTGATCTTGGTGCGAGTATGAAGCCAGCCATGGGCAAGGATGTCACCCCTCTCTGCGCTCTCCTGAAGGTGGCTCACAATGTCGTCTACTGGCGGTCCCTGGCTTGCACTGCTTTGAAGCCACTCTAGCACGACCTTTTGTTCCCTTGCCAGCGAGTCGGACAGCATGAAATCGTTCCACCATTGGTTTCGTGACTGTATGGATGGTTTTGTGTGTTGCTTCAACTGAGATGTTTCGTCTTGGCCATATTCCAGGGGCAGCATGCGCCGAAGGAGATCCCATGTTTGCGCCTCCTCTTCTGCTTTCCGATATTCTTCGTCGAAGTTTACGGTGAGGTCGTCGGTTTCATTATCGTCGATGTCCATCTCGTTTTCGCGAAGGGTGAGTTTGCGTGGCTGGCGCTCGCGGAGTCGATCCGCCCTTTTCCTCGAGTATGCATGGTAAGAGTCGACAAGCTGGAAGACCTGGGCGCGCTTCTCTTCTGTGGTTCCTCTGAGGTCGGTGAGGTGGCGGTCTAGCTCTCCCGAAAAGAACTCGACTTCATCGCCGGCTCGGATGACGGTTTGCCGGTATGGTGACGGCTGTTGGGCCATGGGAGGAGGTATAAGTCCTGGGTGCGCATGTAGTGTTAGCAGTTAGCTGGTCTGGGGCATTCGAAGCTCCGCGATGATCGAACCTAGATCTGGGCTTTCGCTTTTCGAGGCAAAAGAAAAGCTAGCGTCTGAGGTGACGGACGGGTCCTGCAGCAACTGCGTATCAGAAGATATGAACACTGCGGCGTCGGCGTATAGAAGGATGGGATGCTGCTCACAACTGTGGGTGCCATTTTCGCCCTTGGTCGTTTCCGTATACACGAGGTTCAAGTGCTGGTGGATTGGCGTGATTCTGTAAGGACTGTTTGGTAGGCGCGTCGCGGGTTCTTGGTGGGGGAGGGCGGACTGCTGCTGCCTTTCAATCGCATTCCATGCCGTACTTTGTCCACTCGTTCGTTGATACTGTAGCTCCTTCCAGAAAGAAAGACCGGTTGGGCAAGATGACGTCCCACTTTCGGGGATTTTGATCAATCAATGCCGGGGTTGTTTGTACAGGTGCGTAATGGGAGCACGAGGTAGCTTCCGCTTTGTGTAGTGAATAGGTCTAGTTTTGTATGCGCCTATGGAAAGAAACGTAATTCATGCTGTAATAATTCACGTTATGGAAATTCCAAACACACGTCGAAGCTCCAGCTGCCGCTAGCAACTTGCTTGCCGTCCGCACGACGCGTTCCATGCGGCTCAAAGGGCCGGACTGGGATCTGCGGCCGGCAGAATGTGGGTCTCTATGCCAAGACCTATCAACTCCACCCAAACTCAGGCCCCTCCACCTGTGCAGGAAATGATACAAAAAGCGACGGACCCAAAAAATTTCTTTGCTCTTTTCTTCTTCTTTTTTTTTTCCTTACAATGTCCACGGCATTCCTATTAGAGTCTCGGAACAAGACCATCATTTCTTGTTCAGGCCCATGAGGTCTCTCGCGTGCTCAAGGATCGCCCAGAGGAATACTGCACTTTCCGTCTAAGTTACCTAACACCTTCACGGGGCGTTTAGGTGGACATATCTGGACAAGTGATACATTTCGATTCCTCATGTTTTCCTTCATGTAGCCTTCTTTCTCTGTTCCATCTTGAGCCTTAAAAGGTTGGCTTTGGGACAGCTAACTGTTGACGCGCTGTCGCCGTTCTTTTCGTAAAACGCGTTGCAACACTCGTAGAGTGCGTCCACCAGTTTCTGGCATTTGCTTTCGTCGAATCCGTTTCTGGTCAGGCAATCTGCGGCGTGATGTGAGGTTAGGAAAACTGCGAGTTCTGAACGAGACAGGAGTCAAGCCGGTTATCCTCACTTTGTATCGCGCACTGCCAGGCACATAAGAGTCGCATGTCAGCACAACCGCACCTCCAATCCTGGGACGAAAGAGCAGTGGAAACGTGGAACAGACCGCACGAGGATGGCATGGCGGATTGCTTGCGAGGTCGTCTTGCAATGTCTAATAAAGCAACATGAACGGTCAGCAGTGCCTCATGAGAGAGCCAAGTCTCCTTGAGAGGAGATGGGGAGAGCAAAGCTGGCACTGCGCTGAAACCCACCATGGTGTAGAATTTGGGGACAGCAGAGAAGTCCGTCTGGTGGGAAGTTGGATCGTGAAGGAGTGAAGAACTAGTTGCCTTTCCTAAACCTGTGCTCAGGTCGTTCATAAGAACAAAGATACGAGTGGACTTGACGTTGAGGATCTCCCCCAAGCTTGGAATCTCCACAACAATCCCGGTGCTTCGGTACCCCATTCTTGAGTCCAGCTGCCGCGCGTATCAGTGAAGGAAACGGAGGGATGATGTCAGGAACTCTCCGGATAGGAAACATTCAGTCAACACCAATGCGCCAGCCTGTCTGTACCATCTTTCAACCAGCCTCACTACAAACGCTGGAATAAATAGGAAACGACGGAATAGGACTACAAGAAAATGTTCATTATAAGGTTTGCGCGACGCAAGATGGTCTGCAAAAAGGAGCGAACGACATTCGAATGGTTGACCTAGAGGCAGTGCCAAGTGGTGGACAGTGATATACTTTGCTGTGTGTGTGGGCATGCAATTTGGTGTATGAATACCTTCACAGATTGGCCGTCCTCAGCCTTTTCGTCCCATAATCACCTTAAGACTGAATCAGGCACAGGCACTAATTGCCATGCCACATTGCATCCGAGCCTTAAAGGGCCCCAAATGGTTCAGGTTTACTACAAAAGTCTGCCAGGTCGAGACAAGGCACCAAGGTTTCTTACAAAATATTGGTGTTTCAAGGCTGGCCCCACCTGAACTTTGCGTCTGCTGCACCCCTACAACCCGCACCCTCCAGCCGTCGTCCACTGCAGTCGCCGAGCAGTCGACCACTTTCCTGTCAACCACGCTTCAAAAAATCACGACTTGACCCGGTGCACCTCGCCTTCCACTTCTTTAATTCTCCCGGACATACTTGACTCAACGCTTCCCAAGACTCCAAGTCTGCAACACCATCCATCAATACGTCTACCCAGTAAGACAACCCGTTTCCCCTCTGGGCTGTCGCTGTCCCTCCACCGATTCCTGCTCCATTTCCTCGTGTTTCTGTTGCCCACGACAACACAGGCGAGACGAGGCTCTCCGGCGCGTTTGCACCCGCGCAATCTTTTGCTTCCATCGCAGCCTGGAAATCTAGCATTTCCGAACATTTCAATTGTTCAAGCTCGGTCCGTCCAGTTTTCACTGACGAAACTTCTTTGCGACTAGACTTCTACCTAACATCTCCAACTTCAAGTCATCAACATGGCGGACAACGCTGAGAACGGAAACGCTGGCTCCGATGCCGCCGCCCCCGCCGTCGAGCACCTTAACATCAAGGTCACGGATAACAACAACGAGGTCTTTTTCAAGATCAAGCGCAGCACCAAGCTCGAGAAGCTCATGACGGCATTCTGCGAGCGCCAGGGCAAGACGTTGGCTTCGGTTAGATTCCTCTTCGAGGGTCAGCGCGTACAGCCCACGGACACCCCAGACACTGTGAGTAAAATCTGACATGCACCTGTCATGTGTGGTGATTCTATTACCAGCCCGGGAGCACCATGACAGACGAAGCACCCAACCACGCCAGAAATCTGTTTGCTGATCAAGTCTTTTGCTCCAATACTATAGCTCGAGATGCAGGACGGTGATTGCCTGGAGGTCCACCAAGAGCAGGTCGGCGGCTGCTAGACAAGAGACGATCACATACCACAAGGAGAAAGGAAAAAAAAAAAAAAACAAGACAAAACCACAACCGGCCACATTCATAGTAGCGAGCGGAACGATAACCGGTGATTTGATCTCCAACAGGTGACTCGCGGGTGATGTCCGATTCCATGGCAGGACAGGAACAGGGAGTTTCGGAATTGTGACATTAGGATTGGACACGGGGTTATGAAGATATCACGACTTTTGCCAGCATCACTGGCCGCACACTACGGACTTCTCTACTTTTTCGTCCCGATCCGCATAGGTGATGCCTACTAGGAGAACCGGAGTTCGGAGGGTGCCATTATTGGGGGTCATGGGGCGAAGGGATATTGAGAGACATCGATCTGATTCTGGGTTAAGCAAACTTTGACAGGACGCCAGCTGGCTTTGCCGGCATATTATCTTCTGTTTTTTAGGCGTGAACACGGCATCTTTCAAGAACTGTCATTGGCATTCTACAGTACCTCTTTCTTTCTCCCTCGATTGCCACTCCCAGATGTTGTAGCAACATGGCAAAACCTCGTTATGATGGCATGCACATACTCGAGCGCTGTGGGATATCGACAATACAGAAATCCGTGACCTCACCTATTAACTCTGCTCCCGCTCGGCCAGCGAACCCTTTGCATTGACGTTCTGTCCGCAGACAAAGTCTCTACTCTTTGTTACCATCTCCTCCAACTCGTCCGACTCCGATCGTCATTCTCGAGTGCTGTTGGATATCGTCGACGTCCTACCTATCGTTTCAAGGCTCATCCAACCATGACGTCCATGATGCCCATAAGGTAGGCTACTGTGACAAGTTCATGATTGCAGATACCGAAGAAACCCGCGAAATTCCCAAACATGGAGGTGCAGACCTATTCCTTTTAAAACATAGTGCTGGCTGTCAAGTGGGAGCCTGTATATCGAAACGCAAGCAAGTTACGGTGGTGGGCAAAGTTGTAGAGCTTTCACTAACAGGGCGGGCATATGTGTATAATCTAACGCTGGTTTGTTTATCAGCTTGGTACTACTGGTATACTATCCGAGATCTATCCCGAATTGTCCCAAACCTCACAAGGACAAAATAAATAGCTAGGTACGGTTTAGAAAGCTATTAATAAGATTCAATATGACGTATTGAATTTCGGAATTAGTATATTCAAGGTAAGATCACGCTTTGGTCATGGAACGAAGCGAATCAATTAGATATGAAAACGCCTAGGGAAGTGTCAGATTGGCACCACTACACCAGACAAGCAAAATTGGAGCTCCGACATTGTCGGAGTAGCGGCTCAATCAGCCAGCCTATGAATCTGACAGGAAGTTGACCCGAGGTCTCGATCTAACAAACAAACCAGTATTGGACTGTAGACGTAGGCTGCTTGTGCTGCTTACTGTCGGGCGCTCTAAAAGGAAGTTCATGTTTGCGAGTTTCGTGAGTTTCTTCGGTAATTACACTGTGATAATCGACTTTCGCGGCTTGATGTGATATTATTGTGATATTATTAGTATTTCGATACTCGTACATATACCTCCCTAAACATTTATAACTAAAAGGAAATGTAGAGCAACATCCAGGTTCCAATGCTATGCTGATGTCAAAAAAAGACGTAGGAAGAAACACCCTTGCAATGCTAAGACCATCCCCCTTATATCCCTATCCTCCGTCCTGCGCTGTGCTCTTCTTTGTGTCCGAAGTCCCTTGGGAAGTGAAAGAACCCATTACTTCCTTATGCCTATCTATGCCTTTAACTCCCTCTCCATGCACCCAGTACAAAGAACAACCATCTCACCCGGCACCGTGCCGGCCCTCCCTTCCCTGGGAAATATCTGCCCATCATCGAACCCGCCGCCGCAGTCGGCACAGCGGAAACACTCATCGTGCCACTCGCCGCCGAGCGCCCTAATGTACTGACCGATCACCGCCTTCCGGCACTTGCGGCACTTGGGCGCCCTGCGCTCGGTGCGCTTCGTCTGGCACGACACGCACCACGCATAGCCGTCCTTTT